>SJOL01006453.1:867166-901411 GCA_004794785.1 Opisthorchis felineus | reverse complement strand
GTGTAAAAAGCATAATTCTGGTCCATTTGGAATCTATTTAATCGATTCTCACGACGCTGCCGGGTGGTGTACCGAATTCCGGCCAATCACTCGTAGTTGAGATGAACTTAGTTGAAGTCGCTTTTGTCGGGAGGACATTCATCCATCAGTGCAAACCTGGTCACTGCCCGTAAAAGGGATTCGTACGCACACCCAACAAATGCAAATAGAACAGATTTCCATATTGGACGAGACAGGTACCAATAATCTTGCCTAACCGTCTTGATCTCACGGAACTCATCATCTTCTGCCCTGCAAAGGCTACGCCTATTCAGAATTTCGATTTAGGGTATTTACCACGAGATCAGTCATCCCAAAGCGACTACTGATCAAATTTCATGCTGTTCCAACCGAACGATTAAGTTCCAAGTGGCATAAATCTTGTTTCCAACTCTCTGAATCTCGACCTTTCTTTTCGCGGGTGCATCGGAGCTGATCGGGCGAGCTGATAAATATGTCTGTGTGTCCGTCCGAGTATTCTGACAGCACTGTTGTGGTCAAGCTTTCTCCGCTATCACGACAACAACTTGAACAGTTCTAAGCTACACGATTTTTGCCAAACAAGGATCGGATAAAACGGCACCTGCACATGCTTGGGTCATACGAACGTATTCTGAAGGTCACAAGTGACCTTCAAACTGGACGATAAAGCAGGGCATGGGCTGTATACTTTAGACGTGTCTTTTAACCACAAAAGGAAACAAACAGCTCTCAATTTGTTGATCAAGTGTTTGTCTCCGTCATCCATCCATCTAATAATAGTATGCGCATCCGGGGTGCATTCTTCGTGATCCACGTAGGTCGGAGTTAAAAGCTGAACCCACAGAGACACTCACTGATGGACAAGTACACCGACAAAATGAATTTTCATCAGTGACCGAGAAATCGAGGAAAATCCGCATGCTTCTAATGTTTGTTCAAGCCGCGTAAATTGACATGGTTTTACGGCAGTGATGCGATTGTGCCCCGAGCGGGTGCTATTCTCACTGACGATAACAGTTATGTCAGAGTATGCTAAGTACAGAGCATCATTCATACATTAGAGCTCATTTTTGAGAACCGCAACAAGAAAAAAAAATTTCCCCTCAAACAACCGATTTCCAGCAAACTAATTTACCTGCATAGCCATGATTAGCAACAGGTTGAGCAACAGGGTGAAGATATATCCTCCAACCACAGGCCAGTTGATATCCCGTGACATGAAAAGCACTCGAAGATTGACGCTCACAATAATGTAAACCATAGAACTGCCACCGCAGAGACCGATATCAAAGTGGTTGCCATGAGAACTTGAATCGAAGTAAACAGCTTCGGCGAATTGCCCACCACCAGCAAGAAATAGGTGGACACAGAAGAATACCACCAAACCATGCCATACTCCATCCAACACGAATAGAATAAGATACGACAGGCGGAGGTTTGCATTTCTGGAAATCTAACCAAGGATTGGAGAGAAAGTATTGCTCAAATACTGTTGCATGCTGCAAATTTGTGGTACCTGAAGCAAGATAGTGTCCTGGTTGCTAACTCTTGTAACTAGTTGTTGTCCCCACTCCAGTGTCTCAGCGTCGGGAAAAGACTCACAACGGCTTAATTGAGAACAAGCGAGTGTAAAAGTTACAGGCTGTCCGATCAGCGTTGGGTGAACACACATCGGCCGCTGTTGAGTTGACTAACTGCTTGAGCATCCAATCATCAGCTGGCTTTTCTGGCCTATATGCTTCACGACTTCCCTGCTGTGATTTTTGTGTGATTTGAGGGTCTCTGTAGGTATCCGACACTCATAGATTATTTTCAGGAATCCGACCTTCCTGATATATCCTTTTTGCGGTTCAACTTAAGATTGTCGACGCGGGTCCTACAGGAGAGAAACCAACGTCCCGGTCTGGAAATCGTGTGCTTGTGAGTAACTTTCATTTCGGGCGCCGAAACCGGACTGCTGGAGTCGTCGTAAAAAGAATCGATCAGGTGATTTATAGCATTCAGGTGCGATCACTGATGTGGAAACGCAATCAGCTACGGCCAACTGAGTGCCCGATCCAAAGAGCGGATGAACAGTCATTAGAACTCAAACTGTCGCTCGAAACATCCGATCATCCAAAGCCAGCACCAATAGCCTCTGCTTTACCTGAATCTGCTTTACCCACAACGGACCCATCGCAGCAACAGAGACGCTGTACTGACTGCGTCAGAAAACAGGTGGAAGCACTTCAACTTGACCCGCGCCGACAGTCTTACTTTGAACGGCCAAAAAGGGGAGGTGTCAGGAAGGTCAGATTCCTGAAAATAGTCCCAGAATGCTTGGAACCCCCGAGACACTCAGACCCCACCAAAATTGCACTAGGGAAGTCAGCAGGCATCCAGAGCAGAAAAGCAAGCTTCCGATTGAACACTCAAGCAGTCAGTCAATTCAGCAATGGTTGACGAGTGTTCAGGCATGTCATGGCCAACGTTTCTGGTTGAAGGGGCAGTTTGAATTTATCTTCGTCTCAAGGTCATCGTAAATGAGCTCGATAAATTCACTGACTACGTATTGGCTTACTGTATCAGAAGAAGGTGCTCTATGGGGGATCATTTAAAAGACCATGTACGTTTTCTCTAACCGTAAGGTAACCATGAAAAAGCATGTTGCTTAGTCGAAATTTGGTGAATCCTTTTGAAGTCCTTCCAATCGAAGGCTCACCACTGTAACGGGATAAATTGGAATTAATTAAAGAACGGTTCGCACATAATGGCTGCAGATCATCTGCGAGCACCGGACTGGGGTTTTTTGTATCCAAAGCGTGTGTATGCTGGCCCGTTGAACAACTGATAAAAAATTTAGGTCTTCATTATCCCGAAGCACCTTACATGACTTCGGTGCGACAATACTTTGAGGCCTATAGAAGCTTGTGTACAGACTACCACCGGTTTTGGCAAATTAAGAGCTCATCGGATAGGTCTATTTACTGAATTTCGCAAAGAAACGCCAAACTGTGCGCATTTTGTGATAAGCATTTATTTGCAAATCAATTTTACGTTGAAGAGAGAATTAAAAGGATCTCAGATGAATCGCTGTTTTACAGTATTATACACAACCTTATTTTGTCGCCGGATGTCACGGCTGACTTTGGAGGCCAAGAATCTGAGCCACCTGAATGCAGGTGGTTATATTTTTCTGAGATAAGGACTTGTCTCCTACTGGAGAGTACTTGTTTCCTCGAGTAGTGCTGCAATCTGTCCCAGTATGTTCCACTTGTTCGCTTGTAGCACGTGGGTGTTCTCCGGATGGGTAACCAATCCCTATCCAGTGCAAAGCGATTCCTTAATGGAGGTCCATCCATAGAGAGGACACCGTCAAAAGGAGCCCTCAGCATGCGCTTCTGTTAGCCCCGACATGGGGTGCGTACGTTCACGACAGGTTATCTTTAGTAATATAGACCCCTGCTGCTTTTTGGCCCTATTATACCAGGTAGGCCGCGTGACTCTTCAGCTAGTATTAACGGCCGGCCAAGTGGTCAATTCCAACGTTATTCAGCATCAGAAAGTTTGACGTAAATGAGTAAAATACAGTGCAATATGGCAAAAGGCATCATTGAGGGGAACTATCCGACTGACAGACTAGCTGAATGACTGGCTGACCGAATGCATGAATGAATGACTACCTGGCCTACTGACTGACAGACCGAGTGACAGGATATGTTATTAATCAAATGGCACATTAATAACTTACTTCCACAAATATCTAACTCTGAACGAACCTGTCATTTTTATTAATTGCACGCGTTCAAAATGGATCCCAATGATTCCGCACCGAGAAATTAGAACCTACCGATCGATACAATTTCGGATTTTCCATCAGTTGTTCAGCGGTCATGTGCTTTTCAAACATTCCAAAGGTCAAATTGGGCACGGATGTCAAGGTCAAAGTAAACAGTGCGAATATCAGACTGGAATGCCAACTATTTGCAGAGAATCCAGAGTAGAAGTTGTATACTATGTTGAGCGTCACCCACGCGACACATTTGAAGTAGTATAGGAGCATTGTGTAGCTAATCCGGTGATAGCACCATTGCCCGTGCACGAAAAGGAGGCGCTGGAGATGTCTGTGTGAGATCAGGGCAAGGGGGTGGAAGAGACAAAGGGGCTTATCAACACTGAGATCTCTCGAGCTTTGCAAAAGGCGTTCGAATGAGGGAGAATAAGGTTGATCACATCACAAAACAGTCGAAAGCTGCGAAGCAGGCAAAAAGCCAATGTAAGGTGCCAAAAATATAAAGCATGTAACTCAGCGGGACTCAGCGAGACTTGAACAATGAAGGGGATGCACTTAAGGACGTCAACAACGAAGTACCTGAGTGGTTTTTGAAATCCGCCGAAAAAGCATGCAGGTATTGCCACAAAAAAGCAAAGAAAATCAGGCAGAAGTTTGATCAAGCAGAACGCGCTTACACAAATCGCAGAAGCGTTTCTCATGGGCTCCCGCGTTTGTTTCAGATTCTCGTTCAAAATCAAAAGTGGTTTACAATGCCTTCAGGGGGAATTCATCCGTCTTGGTGCTGACGGAAATGCTGCAACTGAGGTGTTCCGATAGCCTCAAATTTGTCCGAATTAGCTTGCAATACGAGGCGAGCTGAAACGAATGAATGGCCCAAGAGTTTCCTGTAGTTTGACCTTTCCAACTGAATAACATCATGACCAGATACTAGTCAACCCATGTTACATTTGTCCTTTGTCATTCCGACTATCGCGCTGCTGACGAAGGTCAGCCTCGGTAACCGAAACATGGAGTTATTAAATAATTTTCAATTAGGTTTGTGTTTCTCACCGTCAATCAGCTCAGAAAAATCTATATCTGACTGATAACACATCCAGACTGACTGCCAGATCAGGTGACCACTGCGACTAATCAAACAGGCAGTCGACAAATCAGTCCAAATGTGAGAGGATAGGTCAATTTGTCTGCCACCAACGGCTTGTTTGTGGCTTGTTTACTTGGCTACGGCCTTACCACGACTATCGCAACAAGCTGAGTCAAGTCAGATTACGGCCATTATCTTCAGATACGACGTCACAAATGCAACCACTCCACGAAAGCACGATACATGAGGACTGCCTTCTGAGGAATATAGTAAACACAACTGAGGAAGTCCCCACATTTGGGAAATAGATTAAAAAGATTTGGAAATAATGTTCTTTCCCGGTGCACTATAACCGCCACACTGGACAAAAATTTTGGTTTACAAAATCAGTAAACCAGTTAACATCATGAACGAGTGCTCTGTCAAATGCGGCATCTTATAAGTCGTTGCGTTATAGACAGATTAGGCTTGGAAGGATATTATATTTCTACAGGATATGCACTGATGAATTCTTGGCAGTGAGAGATTAGGGATTTTTCAATACAGATTTCGTCCTGCAAGTGAAGCTAATCTATGCTGTAAAGCCGCGAAGCACTGCGCAACTGTTCCATCTTAATTGGTAATCATTAGAAGAGCGTATCGCACGAAACTCCAGAGGTTTTCGAAACTGCATTCTCCCTGCTACGAGTGCTTGAACAGCAATGTGATTAGCTCGCACTTAGGATATAGCGCTGAGATCTCCCAAACCTTCTCACACTACCAGTCGTCAACAGGTAGCTTGAAGGAAGAATAAAATCCACCTGATGGGTGAAGCATCCATTTGGGAAGTCACCACTCGAGAAGCCAGTCAACGCTTGGGGTGAGGTGATGTTAATCCCGTAAGTGAAGGATGAGTGGCGCTATGTCTTGTGTAAGTGTGTGAGTTAGTGAATTCTCGTACGAGGGGCGACGGCAGCAGTTGAATTGGGAGCATAACTTTTGAAAGTCACTCGGTAGCAGGTAAGCACTGGGTAGCACTAGACAAGGCAACTGCCTACGCCAAATAAGTATACTAGCTTTTAGCGAAATACACTCATTTGCAAACAAATTTGGTTTTTCGAGACTTGTGGACTTCTGAAGATGAATTACTTTTCACCCAAGTGACGGGGTTGCATCTTTGATCTTGAGTCTTTCTCCATCCCACCTGCATAACACTGCCACCATCTACATGATCAGTTACTAGGATAGTGTGTGCGTAACACTGACGCATTACTGCCGTAACATGTGGAATAATACTGCGTACGTAATGTTTGTGTTTGGTGTACGTGCAAACTTCCGTGCTGACGTGATTACTTGTCGGAACAGTTGAACTGTTGAACTGTTGTCGTAACTGTTGAAATTTGATGGGCCGGTGTGCTAGCAGGAAACTGGATCGATAATTATAAAGCGGGATGTTGTTAATTGTGAAGAACAATCCATTATACATTTCTTTGTGATTGGGACGCATCAGATAGATGTGTTCCTTGTTCACGAGTTTTCGACACTACATAGACTCAACCAATAAATCATGGTGGCTTGCATTCACCATGGTAGCAAGTGAGGTTTGTAGCCGTGTGGTGCTTTGGTAACCAGCCAGAACTCTTAGACAAGAAGACACACGATTGATTCCGAAAAAACAAACCGATGCAACCCACCCAGACCGAAACGCATGGTGAGCTGCTTTTCGAGGCCAACAAAACATCCTCTCTTACGATTATCCTGTTCACATTCAAATAACGTAGGCTTGGCAGCCACAAATCGTCCATGAAAATCGTCAGAATGTTAGAAACAACATTTGACTGCTCTCATATAGTCATATTTTCGGAGAACGTTTGACAAATGGATTAAACTGAGGAATCCAGTTGGCATACACCAATAGTTATACACATTTAATCATCTTGTCCACCCATCCCAATACTGGGAATGTTGTGGCTGGAGCTACTATGAAGTATGCGCCCAGAAGGTCTTTTTCCTTACTCCTTCCTGACCGCGGACTCTCCTATACCAACAGAATGGAAAAGACGAATTTGGCGAGTCACTTAGCATTCCATCTTTTTGGCTTGTTGTTTTGCTGATCCCCATTCTTTATTTGGCTGGTTGATCAAATCAACTGAAATGGAGCGCGGCTTTTGCCTGGGGTGTAATCCTTCTCCCCCTCCTGGGCCTTCAGAACCAAGCAAGGTTTTTTGTCCTCTATCAGGCTGTTGACTATGCGGCGTTTGAGGGATCTGCTCGCGTCGTTGTGGTCGCTTGTTCCTAGCATAGCTTTTATGATATCAGTAAGACCTTCTGATCTCGACTATATCCACTGTTCATTTAGTCGACTCGGATGGCTCGGATAGACCCTTCCAAGAGTCCATGGTATAATTTCTTTAACTGGCTTTCATTTTACCACCAAGCCACCTTTGCCATCAGCATGACTGCACGTTTCCAGTAGCTTTCATGCCAGGTCATTTTGATACTAGTGAGCTACTAACACTCATCGAAGTTGAACGGAGTTACTCTGCTTCATCACGCATAATGCTTACGGAAAGCAAAGTGATGACTGGGAGTGCACAATGGCATGATCAGAGTCAAGTTGTGTAGCTCAGAAAGAACGTTAGTTCTTAATTGAGGCTCTCCATTGGTAACTGATAGCCACACGGTCCGAATGAGTCCTGACTGTCTTGCGGTTGGTGGCCTCCAAGTAACTCGATGTGAGCGTTTCTGTTGGAAATTCGTACTGACCGGGAACAGATCATTATCAGCACACAACTGAAGCAGTTGCTTCCTATTATCGGTATGCTGAGCATGGACTCCAAAAATTGGCACCTAACTGTGCATCTTCCGAGCTTTTAAGTCAAATCTGGGTGCTCATATCACTCACCGGAATGATGACCGAAACAGTCGTGACGAATCCCGCTAAAACCCAATTTTCTCAGCTTCAGAACTGCAGTATGACATGACAAATAGACACCGTTTGCTTCACTGGCCTGCAGTGACCCAAATGATCCAGAAAATTGTACAGCGCAAAGATGACCGTTTACCGGGATTGTCAAATATCCGAAGAGTGAGATTTGAAACATATGACCCCAAATTAAGCGACTTGAAGTACATGACTCAAGTGGTCTATTGTATGCCTGTTTCGGAGGCACAACAAACGTTGGCGAAAAGAGCAAGTAAGGTCTCAGCAAGAGCTGCCTTTTGTCTAAGTCGACAGGGAGTACGGATATTAAGGACTGGAACGTTGATTAGATCTTCTGAGTTCGGTAACTAAAGTGTTTCAGTTTAGATTCCTGGGTAATAGTTTAGACAGGGAACAGTGGTTAAGGGACTGGCAGATGGACTGACCGGGTGAATGGAGAGGGGTTGAGGTTGAAGGCCAGTGATCTGTAAGGGCGAATGATGGTTCCCGGTTACCCAGACCAAGTAAAGGGTTCATTTGAGGTGATCCACTATGAGGCTTTGACTTAAAAGCCTGACCCACAACGTAGCGGATAGTAAGTTTTTTCCCGGGGATCCTGCCCGGAGCCACTGACTCAACAGTCTTTGAGGGACTGGCCTAGGCCTACGGTACATGATAAATGCATTGGTCCCCTGGTATGTGATGGATACAATGAAGGTGATGGTACTTCTTCCCCTAGTAGGGTTGGCTTAGTCCTAAAATCACACCGGAAACGGTAGGCCTTGGGAAACAGCCCCGTCAGACGGAACACCTGGAACAAGCAGCGGCTTTTTCTGGTTGTGTATATCCAGCGATCTACCTGAGGGCCAACGCTGGCCGGTACTGGGAAGGCATTTGGTGGTGTACAGTCTCCCATCTCGATTTTTTACTCACAATTCCTTTTTGTGTCCACCTGTATAATCTGATCCTCTCAGGCTGAGAAAAGTGTCTCATAATGAATGCTTTACACTTCGGAAGCGAAGATATCATAGTACGAGGACTCTCCACCTACATCTGCTCGTCCGTAACACAACCTCTTGTGTTTAGTGACCAGAAATTGTCTCTGATATGCAGGTCGCTTCAACTCTTGGTAAGCCATCGATGAAATGTCAACTCATTTGTTTAACTTCAAATCGAAATTTCACCCAACAGTCAATCATTCAGAGCATCAGTGGCGAATTAAACGCGAGCTTGAAAGGAAAGGTGAGGAAATGAACGGAACACTTGAATGCTACACTCAGCCACTTTTTCGATAACATGATGCCACTGCAAGACGTTTTAAATACTGCAAGCTACTGAATCAGAAAGAGCTAATTGGCATAGTCATTTTCCTCAAGTATAAATCCTCTGGTGCCGGTTGGGCTTTTCAAGGAAGATCAACCAGTCGGTGTTAGATGTTTCGATTACTTGTCTTGCTCGGTTGTGGAAGATGCTACAGAGTACCATCACGACGCATGTCTTACAGATGATTCAGTCAAACAAACTGCTACTATACGCGAAATACACTCATTTGCACATTGGTTTGGTTTTAACAGGAAGCTCAACTGAATCCCCGCTGAATCTCTCGTTTCTGATGTTTTTCACATGAATATACTGCAAGAAGACCAGTTGGTACGACATTCGAAATATCGCAGTATATTTTCCTGACAGAACACTAGTCATCATATTGCTGAAGACTGTTGATCAACCCAAGGCCGGTTGAAATATATCGTGAACAAGAGATTCAGTTCAATCTTCCGTTGAAACTGAACTGGTGTGCAAATAAATGCAGTTCATGAATTTCGCGCAATTTGAGTTCAATTGGAACATCCGTTTGACAGAAACACGGAGACCGTGCCCATGGGATAAGCCCTAAGAAGGGCGAAATCGATCGTCAGCTATCGACCAGTTTTCAGAAACCTTATGAGTGTGTGTATTCCATAAAGTCTGCTGCCATATTTCTACTCAAGCCGGGAAGTTCGAAATAAGATCTGGTTCAAATCAGAACAACTCGGGGGCTATTCGAATACGTCTCATTCGTCCTCCGAATGTGGGAGAGTCGCGCTTTTTTTCTAAACTTTGTAGTGTATGACACGGATTGGATTAACTTTCAGCGACCGGTACGTAAATTCTGCATCGATATTGGGCGCCAATCACTTTAACTATTGGTCACTGTCAGTTATTGGAGGCAAGTTCATGTAACTTTCTAGAAGCTTCCGAAGGCTAATTTACTTCCATCAAACCATTCAGCCAGTTTGAATTTACATACTGTTACTAGGCCCATCCCCCGGTTCACGAAGCGGCTATGACAAACAACGCGATTCTGAAACTCACTCTCACCGTGAGTAAAATTACAAGTCAACTGGAATCAGTAGTCAGCGAGGTAAATTTATCCTTGCCGGATGAACTGCTCGGTCAATGTTTACTCAATCCTTACGTGTTTGGAGAATCACACTCCCATACTGAAATTACTGTAGTCTTATTAGTTATCATTTGTCAGGTGACCAAGAACGCAATGTACTCTGAACAGTCGTAAGCGAGATATTTTCCAATTCGTAAAGTATTCGGTTGCCTATTGTCAGGACGCGTCCAGACATGAAAAAAGTACATGTGCAGAGAACGAAGCGTTCCCAAGGTCACCATCGGTCCCACACGTTCCTGATAGCAGGTGCGTTGGCGAACAAGTGAACGACCATATTTGGCCCTTTAGTCATCCTAATACTTACACAGAAGATCTGCATGTTTGCCCTGACAATACAGCCGTATCCAGGGCTCTCTGTCTTCTCCTTATCGTGTAGTCTGGCCGGCTCAGTTCAGGCGTGACCAATAAACGGTCACCCAGGGCACAACACCTATGCATCGTCTTTGTGTGGCGAGTTATGAGGACAATGACGAGGGGTTTTATCTCTATTGTTCATAGATTCTTTCGTGTATGGGTGGACAACGTCATTATGAATAGTGGTTTGCTACGTGGGTATTCAAATGATACTTTTGTTTGGTAAAACTGACTTCTCATAGAACATGTCTGACCTTATGTTCCAATTTCATTTATACTTGTCCTCTGGGGGCTTCACTATTTGATATGTCTAATTTTTTCGCATTTACCGATTGACACCGATCGATTTTTGAAGCTGTCGTTCATTGGCAAAGTAAATACATCAGAGTTAGTCAAGAACTAATAACTTGACGATTTACTTACTCGTCATTTAAACATAGTGCTTTAGCGGAAGAATGACTGACTGCTCACAGTTCAGCTCTAATGATGCGCACTTGTCATTTTAAATATATGTAAAGCCGATATGTACGGTGAACCAAACAGATTACTCCGAGTACAAAGCCCCACCTAAAGAGTGGCAAAGCATAGTCGGCAGCACGCGTCGCCTCCCGACCTTCTTGTCCGTAAATCCCAATTCCAACGTTTGCCTGCAATATCATTGACACGTCATTGCCTCCGTCTCCTACAGCGGCGGTAACTGGACCAGCTCCATGTTTTGACTCGCCCAGTCCAATCTGAACCAGTTTTACGATGGAGGCTTTTTGCAACGGTGTCAAACGACAGCAAAGAACAGTGTTAACACTGATGCATAAGTCCAGAAAAGCAATCCTTAGTGAAGGCTGGAAGACAAAAGATGTGGAAACACCGTAAGTATGCTTGCACATATGCGGTAAATATGTTACCTACTCAACATTGGAGCGCAAAATTGAATTAAAGTTTCCTTCGATATAAACAATTACCCTACGGTTAGAACCACTTATAAGTAGACAGTTGTTTGTCAACCGGGATTGTGGTAAGTCAGCTGCCGAAAGGAAGTTACCATGAGAGAAAACACAAGTGGGATGATCCAGACTTCGCCGATGAACTCAGAACAAAGCACCTGCAGCTAGCACATTTTAACCAAGAGTTACAGATAATCTTTCAGTCGATATAGACGACATAAGTGTAGAAGGAAAGGGGGTTTGAAAAGTCTTGAATATGGGTCCAGTCACACATGCTGCGTATAGAAGGACGGTCCTTGGACGGGACGCGAATCCGCTACCACTTGCTTAACGGGCGAGTGCTCTACCGAGGGCTATACCTGTTCATTTGCAGTAGGTATACTTAGGTCCACACACGCTGAACAACATCAGTTATGTACAACGCTTCAGGGTTAATCTTTTCAATTATTATCACAATCACCAAATCCACAGCGGCCCAAATGGGACTTTGCAGTTTTGCCATCTCGGTTAGTTTATGTACTGTCTCCGTGTATGGGTCCTTATCTAAGTAAGAATCAAAATATCGCCCAGGGGATTGGACGCGTGCGAAGACCCATCAGCTTCCGTACACCCCATCTGATAAATATCTCTTCTGTACAAGGATTCGTCTTCCGTATCTTAGATTGCCACCATTGTTTCGCAGGATTACACAACACCTTCCTATCACAGTCCTCAAAAGCAATACCGTTTGAAAATCATTTCTCAGAACTGTCATAATAAAACAGGATACGGCATAATGCACTGGACTTACACGGCTTAGCTCGTTTGTCAGCAGTTAGCAGGACAAATTGTGCTATGATCCGGTTGAGTGCGCCAAAAGTAATCGCCCATCTTAATGTACCCAGGAAGCTTTCAGCCACTCCACTTGAGTTGAGTTTTCTGGGTGCCATAAATCGATGGTGATATTCAACTGCCCGAAACCATCAGGATGTAGACTATGCAGTAACACATGAACAGTTGTCATTCAACCAAATCATACTGGGCACTTCCCTCAGAGCCCGCATTCTGAAGGTTGCGTTAACTTTCTCGGCACAAGTGGGCCACGGTAACCCACAGGCCTGGCTTCACATGCTATTGATTAGAGTCCATTAAGATACTTTAAACTGATCGTAGTGATTGGGTTTCTGACAAGAAGCAGCGCGACGGATGCTCAAGTGAACACCAGACTAACAACACCTGTGTCTTGCTAGGGAGCTCATTTTCCAGACACCAGAACAAACTGAATATAAATTTTGCAGTACAAGCGTTCACACGTGGGTGAAATAATTATACTGTGCTACTTATAATGGTTTAACCGATTTTATACACAAACCATCCAGAAGACCTAGTGCAAACAGCTCAAACAAGTGTCAAGGTCACCATAACAGGTTTGAAGTATTTCAATGGTTCTTGGATCCAGACCAAATGGGACACTAGTGCAGAGTTCACCAGCACTCTGTGGCCACTACGTGACGTGGCATATAGTGTATATATGGGATTCGCATGGTACATCTATGCTCAGAGGGATACCGTCATGCACAAGGCGCGATATCCCACCTCTGACCCATTGCAGCTCTGGACTTTCCTATCGACTACACACCCAAGAAGTAACAAACCTGCAGTGAACCTATGTCACATGTATTTGGAAGAGATAATTTCAACGATCGCGTGGCACTAGGACCAATAATAGATAGTCGATTTTTAGTGACAATGAAGCAGACTAGAACGATATTAACAGTTTCAACTAGATGGGACAGCTCTATAGTGCATTTCCGAAGTTCAACATAGATCGACTTCACCTGCGAGATGAAACCTGTTCAAATGTCAAAATCTCTTCATACTATCGCTTAAAAGATGATCAGGAATTCATAAATCACGAAAACCTGTTGCAGGTACTACGCGACCGGTTACATCGTTATCGACATTTGCATCTGGAACTAGCGAACTGGAGTTCGATGACGAAATGAGTAATTCAGCACCTTCCGTATCGATGGTAAACCAATGTGATCTGTCATTCAGAAAGTACGGAAATTGCGCAGCAGTGGAGAAATCGGCCATGGTGAGCGTAAGGAGATCTCCTGAAGGTAATTTACCAGTTTCAACGGTGCAAAAGTTGGGTTCGTGCCTCAAACGCTCAACAGGTTGATTGCAATATTACTGCAAAAACTTATGTGTGGGTGAATTGACCTTGCGATCCGTTGTAAAAAGTGATAGTCTGATGTAACCTGAGAGCCAGCGATGATGCATATTGCTTGCAGATCGTTGTCAAACTTTCCAGTAGAGACAAAGAGTAGCTGACGAAATGGGTACATAAATAGACGTGATACACCATTCATAAGGTTGCTTAAAGTTCTTCGACAGCCCATGACCGGCTTCGCCCTTCTTGGGGCTCATCAGGTAGGCGCAGTCCCCGAGTTTCCGTCAACCTTATGTTCCACTTGAACGCAAGTTGCACGAAATTAACGAAATACGCTTATTTGCAAACGTAAATATTTATTCACTGGCAACCAACGGGTTGCGTAATTGCTAATCAAATCCAAAATCGATTACAAATAAGGTATCTTGAGTCTGTAGTACGGTCTCAAGAATAATTTGATTATACTTACAATGATAAATGCTCGGTTTATCTCTCACGGACACTACAAAGGATTTTTGGCACCGTATAAGATAGGAAAATGGTCGTAGTGATTTAGGAAGAGATGACGTTCTCAGAGGAGAAAGCATTTTTCGAGAAAATTACAAAAGCAACAGGTAATTTATTTTCTCCCGCGGAGAAGCACTTGCATTCAGGCGACTAATGCGGATGGAGTTGAAGAACAAATTGGCCCCTGCGACGCAGAATGCCATAATACAGAATTCACAACAGAAATCAGATCGGCGCCGATTAAACCTGAATTACGCGAAACACCTCACTTGATAGAAGTTAAATCAGTTAGCTACGACGGTTGTGGTCCAATATGACCCCAAGCGTTTGTGGGCTCTTAGTTAGTGGCAATTAGTCTGTTTAACTAATTTGGCAATCGGCCTGCAAACACTTCGTCGTAATACAGGTAGACGTCGCCAATGCGCGAGTGGGAATCAGCCGTTTTTGTGGACCAAATGAGAACCACAATACATTTGTACATCTCACTGGTTTCAAACTCAAGATCTGGCACTCCCTGAAATCGAGCTGTCTAGATGAGGCTTCAGGGTGCTCACCAACTTGGTACTATATACCACATGCCTTAAAAAGCGGAGTTTTCCCAACTTTCTGCCAGAAGTTACAGGTTTTACCCCCAAGTGGGTCTCACACCATTTCCTGGCTGAAATTTCCGTCATTCTGAGGACTTTCGCGAGGATCAAGGGGTAGGCTTGGACAATTAGGGGCGGGTGTTCACGAGTTTCCAGGAGGTTTAAAAAGTTAAACTGCTTTTCAGGACGTATCAGAACTCCATTTGCTATCTAAAAGTGTATTGGTTTAACAGTATGAAACGTTAGCTGAACAGACATGTAATCGATCCTCGAAGTGTGTCCGATGATGCCCCATGCCTCATATGGTCGTACTTTATGGTGTCCATTCCATAAAGTTCAGAGCTTGGCGATAACAGGATCGTTTGGGAGAAGCAACCGGTCATCAGGCATTAAAAGCCGCATATTTCGAATACATAGTTTGTGTACAGAATTAAATAACTAGTAGGAAAATTGACAGTAATCCTAGTTGGACTGTTCTACCTGTAAATGCGTGCATTAAAACCAGATCTCTATTGCTCACTAGCATTCAGAGTGGAATTCATTGGTATCAGGTGCCTCTAGTCAGAACCGTATGTTCTCGCAGCAACAAAATGCTGAATTTGGCGATCGAGATGTGATCAAATAGGTGCACTTGCAAACAGCCGCCAGCTTTCGAAATCGCACATTTCGCTGCTTGGAAACTGTAAGTCACTTATGCAAGTAAATCAGGATGTATAGCCGTATTCCTGAATAAATGGACTGTGGCCCAGTTCAGTAGTTTCATCAAAAACTACTATCAAGCGCATTACCGGTTATGGTACAACAAATTGCGATAACAAATAGCAAAGAAAACATTTCAGTTCAGTGTGTAGTTTACGCTCCCCTACTTTGGTGAGCCAAGAGGTCCTTAAATGTACCATTGGTAGTAATCCTCACTTCAAAATGTATTCAGTATTATGTCACAACAACGTACTGATATCACACCGATTGGTGATTGAGCTTTGCAGTAAACCTATCAAATTCAAAGAACAACTTCTTCAACAATAGGACGGTTAAAAATGTGAAACTTGCATGTAGTGCATGCTGCAGACTTTCTCCATCAACTACCAAGCCAAACGCTTCGTCGGGCAATTCATTTCCAGTTGAACCTTCCCGTTTTCGCCTCCTCTTAGTGATGCGATCCAATAGTTTATCTTTAAAAGTTTTCAGTTTCCCTCTTATTTTCGTCGACTTCATCTTTCCACCTCGTACATCCCCCGGGACGTTTTCTTCTAATTCTTCTTTCGCAATGGCAAAGTCAACCTCGTCATATTGGGACTTGATCTCATTTAGGCTGTTGAAGACCATTCTGGCAGCTTCATCGAATTCTTTGCAACCGGTTATACGGAGCAGTGTCATTGACTCGGAAAAGTGTCCAGCTGCCTGGCTCACTGCGACTGCCGTCTCTTCCTTGTCTCCAGTCAACACCCAAACCTATAATGTAGAAGGAATGAACTTACGTAACTCCTCCCGATGAGTTATGTAACGTTTGTGTTAAAACCGAAAGGACGACATAATTCACCATTTAAATCCGTTTCGTTCCGATCATTTCTGACCGCAGGATACGTCAGCACTATAAAACTAGTGGCATCCTCTGAGGGGACGTAAGCAATAAATAATTTGGTTGTGAAATAAAAGCTCACATCACTCCCCTTTGAACAGTAGTCCTCCTGTTCTAGCGCAATTATTCTGTTGAGTCCACACCAAAGAAGGATAGCAATGGACTCGATTTTCGCTCATATTAGAGCTCATCAGCAGTGCTTATCCTTGGCCGTGCTGGGGTTTGAACTTCGGAAGTCCGACATGCGGGACTGGCGTGTCACCACTTCTTCACCAGTTCAGCTGGACACGTCAGAATTTTAACACGTGAACAGGCCAACATGTTCACACTTGAGTGATGTGATTGGTTGGCCCGACGCTGATCAGCTATAATGAGAGCGAAAATCGAGTCCAGTGCTTCCCACTTTAGTGTGGACTCACCAGAATGATTGTGCCAGGACAGAAAGACGACTTTTCAGAGGAAAGTGATGTAAACGTGAATTCTACAAATCCCGCAACCACCTAAAACTAATTCAATTATGCCGATAGGTTTTACGCCAAACCGTTTTGGGAGGTTTAGGTTGAAAGTAGTCCGTGTGTGACGTTTTACACCAAAGACATACCAATAGTTTCTGATCCAGTTTGATAGAATCTTCGGAAAGACGTGGAATCTAACGATAATCAATTTATTACCCTCGATTCTCGCTTTCATTCGTTAGCAAGGCTTCTACAACACCAAGAACCTTAAATGCAGGCTTATCCATGACCTTGACCGAAGAATACACGTGTGGCGGAACATTAGAACCGCATTCTCTGAGTTGCTCTGTAGAGGCCACATCAATCTGTTATAACTAATTTGGCGCTGAACAAAAAAGAAATCTTATCCTCACACTGCTGATAAGCTTATCGTAACTTTCGAAGACGTTCACGTGTGCAACTACAATACGACAAATGTTTGCTTTGAAATAAAGCAACATATTTTGACGAGGATACCGAAGAAGAGAAAATACGCAAGAATAATCCGGTTGGGTTATGCACAGTCCGCTGCCCACCCCACAGGTGTCAGGAAAAAATTGGCTTTTGTATTGCACTGCCAATGGTAAATCCAAGCTTCGGATGTTCGTCATCATTTGCGTTGTCAATCTCGGCCTCACTGAACTTAGGATAATTTGAATGGGAATTGAGTAATATACACACCGACAACAATGTTACCAGGAAGTAAGCTAGGCCGCTTAAGAATGCTCTTGACGTATCTTCCACCGAATCAACTCATCAACTGGACCTCTTTTGGGCTGTTTTCGCTTCCAAATACCCTTCGCTGCACTCCGCGTGGCGAATTCAGTGTTTGCATGATATGTGTACAGTGCTTCGAAAAAAACCGGTAATCAAAGACAATCAATCTTCTCTGGTCTTTATCGCACAGCGGCCAAACTTCACAACTGTAAGGCAACACTGAAAGCACTGACCATGCTTTCCACCGATAAGCAAATGTTAAATCGACTCAGCGATTCTGGCATTGAGTTCGTCAGCAATGCTGTGATATGACGTGATGCAACTTCCCACATCGGTAGATCTGACCACTATTTCTAGTAGTTCTGATGATATTACCAAATTTGGTTGTACACTCGCCCACATCTGTAATAGCAATTTACACTTTGAAGATGCGAAGAACATACCAAAACACGTGACTACTCTATGTGGATAATTAAGTTTATTTTGAATATGGATGGAATTTAAACCAATTACTACAATATTGTCAGCATAATCCAGTTTTTATGGCCTTCCCGGCGAAGGAGCTCCGCGCCACAGATGGCAGACAGAGAACAATTCTTTGGTAATCAGTTCGATTACGAAGCTGCTGAGGAAAAGCAGCAAGGGACAGCGCTAACGGACAACGGTTCTGGTGATAAGCCCGGGAGAACACTATGCGTATACATTCACGCGTCCCTGAGTGTTGGAGTACAAAGAGTGGAAAATCGTAAAGAAAATTTTCAACATACCCATGAAGGAGAGACGTCGCCGCAAAGCAGTGTAGTTGACTGAGTTATTTGGATGTAAAAATACGACCATTGTTGACCTAATGTACGTGTGGCGAAGTTCGAGCAGGTGTCGTAACGCTGTGGCCAATGCATCCAAGACCCCGACGGAACCCTGCTTGGTTTTCACGACATTGTCTCTCACGATTGCTGGTAAGCCGGAGTAGGATGTCACCTGTGAACAACTTGGAAGTGACGTTTGGTGAAGTGGTAGCCTGGTGATTCTCACTTTCAGACCTAACACCTTTTTAAGACAGGATCTACATTAGATTTCCATTAGACTCAAAATACTAGCATGTGTTTTGTCAGGCTGTGAACGAGACCCTCTCCTCCAGCTTATACAAGGTGGGAGGAAGATATTCAGAACCAGGTGTTTTGTTTCGTTTCAAAAGCTTGATTTCTTTTTTGGTTTCGTATTCTGTTGAGACTGAACAGTCCACGTTCCACTGTGAAGCTGTGTGTGTGTTGACCGTTAAGCTTGACGCCTCATACCAGCTAAATTGTTCCTCAAAACAAGTGGTGAGGCTTGGAATTGACTTTTGAACCATCTCTGACTGCAGTGGCTTCATTCGGCCCCGTGTTGCGGATAAGTTGAAATAGCGTTCGACTACTACACTACGAATAAGGTTGCTGAAAGGTCCTCGGCAGCCCATCGTCAATGAGAGATTCATTTGCGTTCAAGGCAATCCTCTCGTCAAAACCCAATTGATATGCAAATGAGTGTGCAAGTAAAGAGTTCGACCACTTCGAACGGCCACCACATTTCTTGGGCTTTCCTTAGCCATCAACTCTCCCGGTCAATCTTGAGACCACGGGTCATGCGTGCTTTCGGAGATCTTGCTAAGCCCAGCTGTCTGAGACTCTTTCCTTACCTCGCTCAAGGACATACATCGCTGTAGGCCCCACTTTAATAGTGACGTATAACTTGGACGCAGAGTCAAACGCCGAATTCACAGTGTCTCGGATTTCTAACCGTCTTGATTTGTAAGTTCCAGATCGACATTCAAATCACCAGCCAGTATAGTGATATCCGCGCGCCTGGTTGTCGACTTGAGTTCCGGAACTTTACCATAAAAGGCGTCTTCGACAATGTCACTACTGCAAATTAAGGGGACGTATGTAGGAAAAACGGGAAGATTTTGGGTTTGAGTTCGTTGCTTGAGGATTCTAAAATACTTGGTCAGTATGACTGCACAAAAGTGGCTCTTTATAGTCAAGCAGAACCATTCAGACTCAATGTCTGTGGGATAAACTGAGCCGATTTTAATTGTGTCCAAATACACTAATATTTTGTGCGTATTGTTGTATGCGTGTTCCGGGAGACACAGCGAAAACTGTTTCTTTAAAAACGAAAGTGCGGTATGGATGGATGTCAGTTGACCTATGTAACGAAGATCACGGACATTAAACGTTGGTACGTTGAACAGATTCCTTGACGTTTGTAATGTGCAATTAATTTGGATTTTTCTGGGAGGAGGGCCAGGATTCCACGGTGAAATTACAAAGCAGGCGGAGTTGTATTGACAAAGGCAGTAATTAGAGTTGAGGAGACTAATCGCTGCTCCTAATCTGCGCGGGTAGATTTTACTTCCTGGTTGCCCAGGTCGAAGACGGGGGTGTATTTGAGGTACCCCACACTCAGACTTTGATTCAAAAGTCTGTACCTCAAGTCAGGTATGTCTTTATAACGGGGCATTGCCCGTAGTCTCTGCTTCAAACACCTGACCCATGGGGCAGCAGGAGTTAGGGCATACTTGGGAGACCAGGTCCGGAGCCAACGACTCAGTAGTCTAACCCACTTGGTTGTGGGGGACTTCTCTACCCCAATGGCGCATGCAGTATAAATGTCCGACCCCTAATACGAATGAGTACGGCCGCAGCAGCAGACGTTTTGGTCTTAAGAGCATTTCGGCCATACTGACTAATGCACCGGCGGTCATGGTTAACTGTTGGGCGATCGGAGCGTGCTGTTTTAATGGTCGATCTTTTTTAACCTGTCTTTCTTCGGGAAGACAGCATCGTTCCTTGCATAAATATAGGCATACTGGTTACGGCCTTGCATTCATACCACATCTTGTTACGAGTACTTGTAATAGAAGGGTTCGTCAATTTTCTTCAGGTTTTTCACCCACTTTTCATCAATCCCATTACTTGTCATCTACAGCAAAACCCCTCAATGTGGGAAAAAACAAGATAACCTGATGGGATAGGCATCCCTTCTTCAAGAGTTTTGTGAATATAAGAACAATCATCCTAGGCTCGACCAATCCCAGGATCGCGTTACATGATAAGGCCCGAGGTTGCGAGAAATTATTTCTATGGGTTTCTGGGTAATCAAACACGAAGGTTCGTTTAGTAGAAGCTCTTTGGCGGTCAATATACAGACTACGTTATGTTCGTGTCATGCCTTGTGAAAGGTCTGTCACAGGAATAAAAACGTTTGTCAAAGCGAATGTGACAGCTATGATACGAAACTCACTTCCGTAACAGCGACGAAAACTCTTACACCCACCAAAATTACCCTCAGCTGTAGTGGCGACACCTACCCATTGTGAACTCGTCCAGTTGCAAAATTCGACTGGACTGTGTCTACCGGTTAGGGAAGCAGATACCTGGGAACCCTATGTCATAAAAACTGCACTCTGGTTCGCTGCACCGGCAGCACAAATAACGGCCAAAAACGAGAGACCATATCTCATCAACAACAAGTGGACTGCAAGCTTGATTAGAAAGAGTAACCAACAGCATCAGCAGGATGCACCGACGGCTATCACAAAGCATAACCGAACGCACACAACGTTAGGTTCTTTGGGCATTAGCAGTTCTTAAACTGCGACCCTGCTTCAACTGTTGCCAACCACTTACTGAAAACCGGTCAGTGGTTATCTTCAAAAGCATTTTTCCAAGCGCTGTTACGAAACTGAAATCCATAGATTCTAGTGATCGGTACAACTCTGTTGATCAAAGTTCACAAACCAGCTTTATGTGCACGAAATATTTTGAATCAATGTCTTTGGTTATCTTGTGTCCGATCACGTAACATTCGCGTAAACACGTTATTGTCTGGACGTTAAGTTTTATCACTGACCCGGTTGTATATGATCTGTAGGCCCTACATCTGGCAACTGGTAAAAGTAATTGAAAGGTTAACATAAGTCTTCTTCCCGCACCGGTGTTATTTACAATAATTGGTAATCTTGCGAATAGCATGTTGCTAGTTTTATGATAAGTTAGTTTTAAACTCGCCTTTATACCGGCCGCCTTCAAGCTCTCCAGGCACTCATTCACGCCAGGCTGTAGTGAGTCCTCAACCCCGGTAACGGCTAAGAGTTCCAGGCCAGATTCAATTCTTTCGTTGCTTGCATTCAGCGCCTGAACTCTAGCTTCTCCAAACTGTTTCATTGCCTGTCGACGTTCTTGCAGGAGTGAGTGATACTCATCACGAGTGATCTGCCTTGTTGAATAAACCAGAGTTCGGAGACCACTGAGACCGAATTCATTTGCCCGTTCGAAAGCCTTTTTGCGGTGTTCATCCGTGGAGCGACTGCATGCCTGGATTAAGAGAAAATGAAAAATTACTTCCTATGCTAGGAATACGGATAAATAGGTCTTTGTGATATACTTGTTTTGTTTCTAATCAATAACGTTACTCGTCAAGACCATAATTGGAAAACATGGGCGGCTCTATTTTTTGTTTATTTTTTAACATCCTGGCCACAAACATTAATATTCAAGCAATAGATGTGGGAAAACGTACAGGAGAACATTAGAAGAAAGAGGGAAGTGTTCCATTGAAAGGCGTGCCATCAGTAGTTTCCAGTCAGGTGGAATGACCTCCAAGGCATTTAAGAGTATTTGGAATGGGAACACACGTGCAATTATCCGCAACTGAACAAAGGGCAGACCATACTGAGTGCTGTTCAAGGCACAGTAAGAGCTGGCATAGTCGGAACTCGCACATTGAGCATAAGGTGTTCGTCATACAGGGTCAGGTGTGAAAGCTATTGGCAAGAAAAGACACTCAACACAATACATCATGCGTAAAAGAACGGACACATCCCAACATGGTGGACAAACACAAGTCACTGACTGTGATTTTGAAAGGCTGCAGTTCAACAACAATCTTGAAGGAATGAGGAAAGTAGATGCCTTGATTTGAGATGATCTTTGGTTGGTGAGCCGAAAACTCAACAGCGCAATTGATGGCACATAATATTGAGATTATGGAGAGAGAACAATCGTCAGCACCACACTTTTGCCTCTTCTCATTCACATTCTGTGGCGATTGGAAGCTGCGCTCAGATCCTTCACCGTTGCTAATCGCTCCCTAACAACGCCTAGGTCATATCTGATGAACAACATCAAAGTAGGTTCTCTCAACTCGAAAACAGTGTAGCCCAGACGAGGGAGACCCTTTCTGAATTCTTTTGCAACTGCATTATAACAAGCACATAGATCACCATGCTTTGCCCAACAGAACGGAAGAATATTCAGTCCGACTGACCAGAGTTTCCACGAGAGAAAACCATTTTGTCATCAGGACTCCGACAGGCGTTTCTATGTTCTCAGAAAGCTGCACTAAAGCTAACTACCGCAGATAGATACCCGAGGAAACATGCGTTCTGAAAACACAAGCGGTCTATTCCAGAGTGGTGAACTGACCGACTCTCGCAAGTCACAACCATCAACTATCGCCCTAAGCAATCAGCGTCTCCTTTTTGGTGTTCATGCAACTCCTTGGACCCGGATGGGAGAGCTAAGATACCGAAAAACTTTGCCAAATGTAGGATCAATAACCAAATTGTTTAGCACTCTGCACTAGGTGGAGAACAGCTCTTCCGTACGCTCTGACCGCTGTGCCGGGATGGTTCAACTAAGGTTTGAGATACTAAGTTCTCCATGTTGTTCACCGGCATGGATTTAGCCGATAGGAATGTCCTCTGTTACAGCTAGTCGAGCATGAACAGACTGCCTGATACAAATATCCAATCTTTTGAGGGTGTTACCGTGGGTTTGACTGAGTACCAGCAAATGTGTTATCCTCAAAATTCGGTAGTCCACCTGAAATCCATTCGTTAATTTGGCTTGAACGACGACTGCTTTATCTCATCGAGAAGCTTCAGCCGGTTCTTTCGGCACCTGTAGAGTCCTTCTATCCAGAAAGTAAACTGGTCTCCCAACCAAGCTATGGTGTCTGCTGGACCCAGAGGAGTGACGAATTCCGTGGCCAGTTAGAAGGGTCCGCTTAAAACCGCAGTAGATCGATATTTTCTGTCCCCACAAATCATTATTGTTTCGTCTTTCGGGCGTGGATTACCATAACGGCCCTTCCAAATCAACCTCAGTAGCTTCAAGCTTCTCCATCTTTATACGCCCACGACCCAATCGTCAGCTGAGGCAAACCATCCATTAAAGTGTCACTGAACTGGTAGCCCAGTTCCGGCATCAACAGTCGATGAAATTCATCCATAGCCATGACGAACAATATTGGGGAGAGTGGAGCTCCCTGCCACACTCCTCCAAATAGAGGGAAACTACTGCAGTGCTCTCTTAGAGTTGTGCAAAGTAACGATCAAAGGGTGACGGTGCTGTACACACCTCAGCAGATCTGCCAACTGTGTCATGCGAAACCGAATCAGAAGCCTTCAACTGAAGACGCCAAACTGATGTCACAAGCAGTCACCGAAGAGGGATCTAGCAAAGCGCGCGAAGGCGAGACAGCTTCCAAACAACCTTTTAGACGCAGACCACCTCGGCTGACTAACCACAAGCAGTCTCTTCTGTGCAGTGCTCTTTTTTTGGAAGTGGTCTCCTCAGGGGGAAACAATTTTGAAACTATTGCTTCCTTGGGGTGCAGACCAATATAGCTATAAAAAAGTGACCTCCTGTCTCACTTTACACCAACAGCCACTCTTTCACTCTGTTTTCCACCTTCGAACTTGATACCAGGTTTACTTTCTAGACACATATTCAACATGATATATAAGGAGAAATGGAGATTTGAAGTTACAAACATTTTGGATAGGAGCCATTGGTACACCTATTTTCTAAAGCAATCTTCCCAACAAACTCAGGGGAGCAGAGAACAGATTTTATCTTCTAGGAGCTGCCTTTCCAGATGAAGTCGTACATCAGGCCCTAGTTGAGTGGAACGCGGAGAAATGGGGTCGATTTCAGCAGGGGTGCACACTTCTAATTGGAGTACACCTCAGTCTCAATTCGTGCTCAACAGACAGCCCTGTTTCGATCCAGTTAAAGGAGACGACAAGAAAACGTTTAAGGAAAAAAACGAAGTAGCTCTACTACCAAACTTACCTCTACTTGTAACAGCTTACTTTCAGCGCCTTTGCTATGGATGTGAAAGGTTCCATCTGGGTGACGGACCATCACGGTCATTCGTTTTCGGGTGAAATCAAACTCCACGGTAGCGTCGACAAAATATTCTTCTGTGGTTGTCAGGTCTACCCCCTTGGCTTTGGCATCCTGACCTGGGCACCTTTGTATAATCAAACGGCGTCCGCCTTCGACTTTCGGATCGGGATTAGTGGAACTCAGTACAACACCATACTTTGCGGCTCCTTCAACCAGAGCCTTTTCATCTGGGGATGTAGCCTGAGGTTGGAAAAAGGGAAGATTTCCAACGATTAACACTTTAAAAAATTGTAGCTAGCATACTTCCAAATCGAAATTTGCCTTTGTGTGAACGACACTAATCGTTCTGTTGCCCATGTGGGTGCCAGTACAATAGACTTCAAACCAAAGACTGTTTGGTTTATTAGGTTCTCATGTTTTTTGTAACAAAATGAATGGGTTCATTTGTCTTCAACACCGGAAAAATTTTGTAAATTTCCGTGCTCATTCTGGTTAATTCCGGCATACATTCCGTTCATTAATCTTGTTGACACAACAAATAATAATACTATTAATTAGGAACTGTCTTGTTTTCAGAATAATCCATAGTCCCCTTGGCGTCAGACGTTCACCAAAAAGTCGTATGATCCAACAAACTTAACACAGCGTTCTCAACACTATTTCAGCAAAATGGTGTGCTCACTTGCCTCAGTAACCCTCAGTAAGCCTGATGGGACCGTGAACAGGAGCTACAGATTTCATGTCGGACTTAAAGCGATTAAAGCGATTCAATCCTCAACAAAAAAGCGTAAGGCAGACTGACCTAATGGAAATTTCGTGCTTCATACGAACAGGGAAAGCCCTAAACCATCTGGTTCCTCCCATCTGGTGAACTGTTGAACATTGTCTTGTGTGATTTGTCCCTGAGTAGCCAATACATGTGAGCGGTAATCAGGATACACATCTATAACACTTAATAGAAGTATACAACATGTCAGTGTGTCTGCTTCGTAACCAACTTTCTTGGGTTAAAGGTATCTGTTAGGTTTTCATTGTTTTACCGTGATGTAGTAGTCAATTCAGTCTGGAAAAATCCCTCATTTAAAATGATGTACTGCATTGCTGGTTATAATTCCAGCAAACCGTGATCTACTGAACCAAGTCATGCTGAAGAAACTCGCTCGGCTTTTGAACAGACAATATTTTAGCAAACATACAAGTAATTTTGAAGCATATATGATAACGTTATTTTATTTCCGATCTCACTAGGATATACTGTACCTAGTTTTCTCCTGCTGAACAGTCTGGAATGGTATCAAAATGAAACGCGCAAAATGTTACGATCCGGATTGCGATCGATCGCAGGGGAGGCTGGAACCCGTCTACACGGCCGACAACCCTCCGTCCAAAAGAAACTTGTGAAAACCTTATGTTCTACTTGAAACCAAATTGCACGGAATTAGCGAAATACACTCATTTGCAAACAAATTTGGTTTTGCGAGAGACTCATCTGGAACCCAGCTGAATCTCTCGTTTGCGACGTTTCCATGCAACTGAATGTGTTGCACCAGGCCGCCTCATGGTCGTGGGCAGTCGAAGAATTTTCAGCAACCTTATGAGTAGTGCATTACGAATATACATGTATCGCAATATCTCGAATATCGTAGCAACTGAAACATGAGGCGGCCTGGTGCAGCACATTCGGTTGCCTAGAAACGTCACAAACGAGAGATTCAGCTGGGTTCCAGGTGAGTCTCTCGCAAAACCAAACTGATTTGCAAATGAGTGTATTTCGCTAAAACTTGTGAAAACTTTGAATCTGAGTTAGCCTTCATTCTGGAGGTGTGGAAGAATAATGTCGGAAACAACGTACCCGCAGTTTTGTGGAAACCATTCGTAAATACTGAACATTATAGAAACCAAAATAACTCACTCGGTAGTCATGCACAAAACTCAAATGTATACGTTTTGCATACAACTGGTATATTAGATTATATGCGACTATGGCCAAGTTGCCTGTATACATCCGCAACTCTTGAGTTTTTTGTGACATTCTGTATTCTTCGCAATGTTTCTTGCACTCACCGATTGGAAAACGTAGTCCCAGTGTATCGGAAAGGATAAATTGTCATTTATATAAGCCTGCTCAGTCTATCATTGTTGACGTCCCGATAGGGAACCATGAGTCACATGTAGTTTGGACGATGACTGACCTCTGAAGTTTTAGTTGGCATCAAAGGTTCACTGTACGATGCAAAATACACAGACAAAAATCAGTTTTCGTTCTTCGTGGGACATGCCCCATAAATTTCTGAGAGCATGTTTCCTCGGGAAAGTGCGCACACTGAAGAACCTGTGATGTACAGTCTTCTACAGCCGAACGTAGCAGTCACCTACCG
Organism: Opisthorchis felineus; assembly: GCA_004794785.1. Lineage (NCBI taxonomy): Eukaryota > Metazoa > Platyhelminthes > Trematoda > Opisthorchiida > Opisthorchiidae > Opisthorchis > Opisthorchis felineus. The sequence continues at coordinate 874,302 of SJOL01006453.1, read as the reverse complement.
TTGTACTGCTCTCAGCACCCAATCCGTAAACCTAACCTCTATTGGAAGTTTGGTTCATTATACGTTTCATCGGGTGCATCATATCTATCTAAAACAGTCGTCAAACTGACGTGTTCATTACAGTTGCCGTTACTCGCGTTCCCGTGCACTTGTATGTTACATGAACTCTTGGGCGCGTCCCGCAAGTCACAGTTGCGCGAGCAGACAGCCGATTCAAGTGTTTAATGCTGCGATCACCACCCACACAAAGACAACACACAGCTAAACCAGTAGTGACGTAATGCACCGTATTTCTGAATGCCGACTACACTCAACCGGCTAATTATGTCCAAAAACCAGGTCAGCAGCAATACGCACGGCAAAATAATAGATAAATGAGTATTAGATAAATATTCTGTCTCATTCAAATAGGGAATTTGTGTTTTTATGTTCATGACCAACTCTGAACTACAGCTCTGGAAGCAAACGAGTGAAATCGATCAGTTTGTGGATTTAATTGGCTCGAATAATTAGAAAGTAATTAACTATTGGTTGCTTTTCAAAGACGAACGAAAACTCGTTGTCCACTTGGTTAATACGAGTTGCTGGTGTTAAACAACCTGTAAGAACACTGTGTATGAAGTGCACTCCCACAGATCACCGGCTCGCGAGATTTGCACGCCGTTTCACGTAGAAACGCACGCAGACTGTCAACGGTTGGAATGCATATGAAAGTGGTATTTATGCTTATCAAGAAATACTCTCATTTGCAAATCAATTTGGTTTTGCGAGAGACTCACCTATAACCCAGCTGAATCTCTCGTTTGTGATATTTTCACGCAACTGAATGTGCTGCATCAGGCCGCCTCATGTTCCAGTTGCTACGATATTCGAGATATCGCGATGCATGTAATTTAACGCAATGTATGCAATTTGGTTTCAAGCAGAACATAAGGTTGACGAAAACTCGGGGACTGCGCCTGCCTGATGAGCCCCAAAAAGGGCGAAACCGGTCGTGGGTTGTCGAAGAATTTTCAGCAACTTTATGGGTAGTACATTGGTATTTATGCTCTTATTAGAATTTGGGCCTCGTTTGTCTGTTTCACCCAGACATACCGGACAAAATGAACTGCCAAATTATGGAAACCTAAAGGTGGTATGCCCAAAATTGGGTCACTGTATTTTTCCTAGCCGTCATCATCATCATTGACAACAGAACATTAGCGTTCAACGGTGATACTTCGCTGCCGTAAAACCATGATTTATTTGAAAGCCTTATTGTGAAGAAAAGAATAAAGGTGGATGGGGAAGGGACTTGGTGCCAGTCTGCCACTATAATTCCGAGGCGCCTACACCTCCAGACACTCGTTCAGGCAATCTGGATGAAAACTGACAACGAGAACGCATATTGACATTGATTAGCAGCCATATCTTGCAGCGTCTCCAACCAGGTGCGGTGGGAATCATGCAGTCTCCATCCTGGAAGGCGAGTGGCACCGACAGCACCCAAACTTTTCACAATATCTTTCATGCCCCTCTGCCAGGTCAAGGTTTGTCTACATCTCTGATTCCGTCACTCTGAATTGGGTGCGGAAAACAGCACTATCTTCGGTAAAAGATGGTACGGCGTACGCAATACATGGCCAACGCAGCTTCTGGTGCTGGACACAATCGAACGCTTGCTTCCTGATTGCCTTGGTCCGGATTCGCCGACACCAACCCACACAAGCGATAGTTCTGAGGCAGCGACTCCGGAGCACCCGAAGACGTCTCAGTTCCACAGCCCGCACTGTAGCCTGATAGACACGTCCCTTGAAACTCAGTGTTATACCGATTTGGTGCCCTAGGTGTCTCAAATGAACAAAAGTGACCCCAGCCTTAGAGATTCGTGCAGTGACCTCACTAGTTACGATAAAACTGAGCTATTACAACTTCAAAGATACGTAAAACGTTCCACAAATTAGTGTGCCTCTGCTTAGACTGTATGTGGTGTGTTCAGTGACTGTATGTCCAGAAGCATGACCTCACATTCTGTAGGTTCAAAATGAATGCCAAAGGATGGGATGATGTTAATCAGTTCATCCAAAAACATCTGCGCCCTAATTTCCTCTCCGAAGACGGGAACAATGTCGTCTGCATATTCCAGATCGATAGGGCTTTCTTCGGAAGCTATTTGAACCTCAGGGTTTTGAAGAACTTCATTATCTCGTTGACCACAAAATTGAATAGGACTGGGGAGAATGGCACCCTTGAGGGACGGCACTTTGTGTACGTGGGCTTTTGGAGTGCTGTTCGTATGCTCTCACGTCCGAAAGTTTAAGAATACAAAGAACTTATTGTATTCACAAAATTCCGGGGCATTCCTTGCTGGGCTAATGTGTTAAGGAGAACAGACCAGTCAACTGAGTCGAGTGTGCATTGGAAATACAGGAACACCCGTGCCGCGTAACTACACTTTACCACTTAAGATCATACCGCAGGTAGTGAAAGCTGAACAGCATTCATCTACTTTGTCAAGTTTGAAAACATCACGGGTCGGTCCTGCGCGCAACTGTTGCAGAAATAACTCGAAGTCGATTTAATGCATTGGTAATCAACATTGAGCTGGCGGTTATTCACGTTCCCATGAACGGGTGCTTGTGAGAGAAAACCTGGAATCAAAAGGCCTCGGGCATTCATGTCACATCGACTAAAGTCACCAGTGAAGCTAGCCAAAGTAACTGCGAATCTAAACACAGCTCGTACGGTTGTTTATTGGATCAATGGAGGCCATTTTTAAAGCTCTATAAAGCACATGCCATTATGCTGTGTTACAGCTTGCTGGTTGAGTTTATTGCTACATGAGGAAAAAGCAGAAAGCGTGAAGTACTTTAGGATGGAAAGATCCACTACTGCTTATCAAGGTCACGTACTGGTATGTCTTAATGTCCGAAAGTAAAAGGCGTAATCTGTTTGCACGTAAAGGATACAGAAGGCAAAAAACAAGGTACTCAGATAAACGAACAAATCAGATTTGTCTTCCAGATCTCTGCAGGGACATTCAGTCCACCTTACTTCGCTTGTGCACATGCACGTATGTGCTCCCGGGAAAAGGAAACTCGTTACTGGTCAAAGGGACGGTGTTTATTTTGGTAAGAAGCTAATTTACTTACGAAGTGTGTGAATTCACCCTACTTTTGTGTCCAGGATAATTCAGTTACTAAATAAGTAAACTGTCGTTTATAAACACGCTTTGTGAGAAAAATCTAAGCCTGCACAATAAGCTTACAAATAGACGTAAGTGCTTACTAATGCTCACTTTACCGGGACACTGTGACAAAAGAGCTCGAGATAACTTAGCAGTTAAGGCGCGAACGTTTCGACAAGAAGGTCATGGATCGAACCCGACCTCTGTAGCTCAGCTGCCTTTGTTTAGGCTTCGCTAACCGGGCAGTATTTCAGCTCTCGTGTTTCCTTCGAGTGGCATGTCAGTTGGGTACCGAAAGTGCGTTACAGCTGAACGACGACCATTTCAAAAATTGGTGATTAATGACAGTTTAACAAGCTCACTTCTGTCAGTGTCAAATCCAATAACAAAAACACGTAATCTGAAGCCTGTTCAACTGGAGGTATTGAAGTGGGCCAGAAAAGTCCGGAAAAAAACGATGGGCTATTAGTTCATGTCTACTTTAGCTGCCTACATAAACTATACTTCAGAAAACTCGCTTGCCCACTTCGCCTCCTGACTTACTCGTTATGGCTTCGCTGGACGTATGACCGGTTAAAGTTCGAGCTCTTGACCAGCTCTTCGCCCCCTACAGCACCAACTGTCACTCTAAATGTACTCGAATACATCCGGTCTATGCGCAGAGTTTGATGTGATTCGATCCTAACAGAATGTGTAGACAGGCATCTGAGTGCTTGGTTGTCTAGGGCGACCCACTCCAGCGCTTTGAGACGGGCTGCTGTGTTCCAGTAACCTGGTATAAGCTATCCTCCGAAAATCACGCAAGATAGAGATGACCAAGGAATTCAAGTGACAATAACGACGAGGTTGCTGGAAACACTTTTTGAGCGTTATACTAACACCCATCACATCATTCAAAATGGTGACTGGCAGTTAGTAGACGATGGGTTTTTGGCCACAAGATGATTTGATCCTTATCCTGACCCAATGCTTCCAATCATTCACATACCTGACATTTTTCAAGACAAGGCGCTCAACTCTTATTTGGCAGGTCTTTGTTGCAAGGTACTCCTTAGAAAACGGTCCCATTAATGTGAGCGAGGAAATCTGAGAACTTGGAATCGGACATTATGGGAAAATGGTATCGATACAAACAGAGTGCATGTGTTACATTCGAGGATAATTCAATATCATTGACTTACTTCGAAGCTCACATCCTCCCCATCAACTGCTGACCGAGTTTCTACCGTATGACAAAGAGCCACAACCGTAAGAAACTCCATCAGGTGGACTGGAAGTGCGCTGCCAGCTCCCCAAACATTGGACTGTTGCATATCAGTCACTTTTATACCCGGTTGTCCTGATTCAATATTCAGATGGCGGACGTGGTTGCCGTCAAACAAGTATATACCATCATCGGACAAAATACTGCACGCCTTGAAGACCATTTGATTCAGTGTCAAGGTTCCAGTTTTGTCACTGAAAAGAAACTCAATTTGACCCAGTTCATCAGCCAAGTGCACTGAGTTGGCCGAGCCCCCCAGTCCTCTCTGAGGGTCAAAAAATTCAGGATCATGTGTGATTAGGTAGGAGTTCATGAGCATTTGCAACTCAATTGTAATTATGAGTGAGACGGGGACCAAAAAGTTTGCTATGAACGCAAACGATATCAATATTCGCACGTACGAAAATCGTGTGGGAGGACGGGTAGAGACAAACCAGGGAATATTTGCTCTTTGTGTGTTCCACACGGTCGCCAGGATGGTGCCCATCACGCATAACAAAATGGATGTGACCAAGAACAACGTGAGCACAAAATTTAACTTGTCTTCCCTGGAACTGTATTTCCGACCGCGCTTTTTGGAATTCATTGACAATTTGGTATCAACCCCGGTATAGACGACAAGTCCTAGAATGCAACCAGTGCTGTGTAGAACCGCACCTCGGAAAGCCAGGTTTTCGACCAATATGGGTATCGAATTTTCGGCCCTGTTGGATGTCGACGTGATCAGATTTCCTTCAAAACGATGAAAGTCGGCGTTTGGGGCCTCATATGTGACTTCTATTAGCAATGGTTTGAACTGAGTAACGACGTCTAATTTCATGTCGTTAGGAAACATTGACAAGATTTTTCCATAATTTTTAAAAGTTTTCTTCAGAGCATAATGCGTCTTTACGGAAGTTTCGCCATCCAAATTTGCCGTAGTTAAGCGAACCTCCCTTTTACAGCCATCAGATGCAAGCAGAACAAGATCGCACGGAATTTCCTGATCGGCGACACAGCGAACGATCTGACCAACCCGCAACGAGGAGGAAGTTCGTTCCGTCCAGACGAGCCGATTGTTATTCATATCAAACTCTAAAACACTGAAGCGTTTATTGTTCACCCGTTTGTCTCGACGGTGCCGGAATATGTCGTAGACACCTTCTTTTACGATTGTGATGAACAGAGAAATAAGGAATGGCACAACATAAGCAAAGGCACTGATTGCTCCTTGAGCAAAAAGATATAGGAATGAAAGTGACAAGAATGTAAAGTTGGAGACAAAATGAAACTGTTCATACAAATTCAAGAATATAAAGTTCCACCAAGTGTACCTGGAAGAGACAATCCGGTTGTCCACAAAGTTATCTTGTTGTTCCATCGTTACGGGCTCAACTGACTGTAAGCCGTTTGCATACACATGCCTGATTGATCCATCTGACTTATTTCGGAGTCGTGGACGGCAACGCATCCTTGCTCAAAACATTTACAACAGAAACCTGGTGGAACTTATATGCGAATTAGACTATTAGATAACCAAGGCTGGAAAAATGATTGGCTTAGGGATGATAAACAAATCTAATACATCTTCACCTCAACTAAAGAAAAAAAGCACGAAAAGTAGAAATCATAACATCAGGAGCAAGAGAACCAATCGTGCTAAGCTCACGCACATTGTCCACTGATTGGCTCACATTGTGAGAATGATAACACTTGGATGAAAATCAGCTGTTTCCGTTTTGTGTGTGGGTAGACTCGCACTAGATTACGGAAGCCAACGAACGAAACAGAGATCAGAGAGTGTATGGCTATGCAATCACAAATGTTGAACTGGTTCAGTGCGGCTGTATTATACTCAAGTCTTGATTTTGAAGCAGAAAAAATTTTCAAGTAGCCTTGGCAGAACACAACAAAAAAAGCTCATGCTGGCTGGACCAAGCCATATGCCACGCTACATCGTGATGCCACAACATAATCCATTTGACCACTAAATAGCAGTCTTACTGACCTGTAGCAGTGGACTGTGAATCTAGTTTTGTTATCGTTAAAGTAGTCTTGAAGTTGTGCACTATTAATAAGGTCGCTGAAAACTCTTCGACAGACCACGACCGGTGCAGCACATCATAAACAAGAGATTCAGCTGGGTTCCAGGTGAGTCTCCCGTCAAAACCGAATTGGTATGCAAATGAGTGTATTTCGCTAATTTCGTTCAATTTGGGTTCAAGTAGAACACTGAGTTTGGCCGTTGGACTTTTATTGCAGTTTACCTTGACAAAGGCCGTTGCTTTTGTCGTGGGGCAGAGCCCTTGACTACGTCAAAGACACATGGAGCATTTACAATAAAACCATCATAAGGATTTCACACAACTAAACAGCTGGAATATATATCTGAATTATTCTTCGGAACAGAACGCTAGACCGAACACAACGCTTAGCACGTGTATAACAATTATTCGTAAAGTAAACACAAGCCGGATACTGTATATTTTGTGTGTATTTTTGGTACTGTTTCTCATGCGGTAAGAACAGACCTTGTGATGTTCTTCGGTTGATTTCGGATTCACTGCTCACTCCAAGACTTCAGAATAGAGAATAAGATCTCCCTTGATGCATGCACTGAAGCAGCCAGTAGACAGGCAGGTTTCATATGAAAGTAGTAAAAATGATTACCCGATGGCTTTTCATTTCCGTGCCCATGCTTAGGTTGACTTTCTTGGATTTCGCGAA
>SJOL01006453.1:805142-837703 GCA_004794785.1 Opisthorchis felineus | reverse complement strand
ACTAGCCGAAACTCTCGTTTATAATGGCCGAAGAGTTTTCAGCAACCTTATGAGTAGACAATCATGCCTACTCATGTCAAGTAGTCTGATCAATCATCGGCTCTCGCGGAGGCCTTGGTGATTACCAACTCATGAGCTTTGAATCTTACCGAGCGCTTAACGAATTATACTGAGAGCTGCTGTGATTTGATGTGAGCTGTTATCCAGCCAGTTTAAGGTAGGGGGCCTAAATGTGGTGTGACTGGTCCAGTGTCGGACGTGCTTCTGAGAGCATGTGACGTCACGCAGCAATCAACATAGTGAAGGAACCAAGGCGCTTGGGGTGCAAGTGCCGCATGCAGTGAAATGGTACCATATTTCTCACACTCTTGCTCCAGTCAGCTTGCTGAGTTTGTCACGAATTTCAGCTGTCCACTGACTAGATGAGCATGCACTTTGATTGCTGCAGCTGCGGTGCACGGTTGTCGATAGTGATCGGGAGTGTATCATCAATTCACCTCACGCTACACTGGTACACGGTGAACGTTAAACAACAAAAAAGAAAGTCTAGAAATAAAGATTTTGGTGAGAGTTATGGAAATTAAATTGTTCGGACTAACTGTCCACTGAAACCCAGGTAAGGACTCAAGTGATTTGTTTGTGACCAAAAGCAGTCTGTGAAGTGCATATCATGTACGAATACTGCTCAGAAAGTAATGTAATTCTTTGGAAAATGAATAAGTCCAACGCATCCTTTTGCCACCATTTACGATCACCACTCTCGTGTGAACGACCCCCCTTCTGCTCTGGCGCACTTTTTCTGGCTATTGGACACCAAAGCGAAAAATCACTGGACTCGGGTTTCGCTTTCATCCATTGTTCACTCTAGCAATGTGTCGAAGGGAATCCGGTTGAAAGGTTTGCATGCAAAAGAAATTCGTCGTTCGTACAGTAGCTACTCAAAATGTTCTGTCAGATTAGCACTTTCCTCTCAGAAAGGCCAACTAAATTTGCTATCTGGTTGTCGGACATAAACCAACGAGAATAATCAAAAGTTGGCGCCTGAAAATTCAAAAATCTTCTGTCTACACTAGTCCATCCAACAAGGCTTTTCGTAAATATTTTAGACGTATTTCTACCAGGGTTGTGAGATATGACAACCAACAATGAATTATTGGGTAGAGATGGAAGTGTTAAACCAGCCTAAAGGCCATATAGCTGGTCAGTTTTTCGGAGTTTCGAGTTACATTTCAGTTTCGAGAGATACATTTGGTTGTTGCCTTGTCCGTCATTCTTGATCGGCTGGCTCATGTAATGCACGAAATCTTTATAAAGCCGCTGTTTTTCCACGAGTGTTTCAGCATCTTCTCAATTTCGGAAATTGAAATTCGAGGTGCGGAAAACGGAACCGCTGGTCTCGCTGACGATGTATTCCTTTTCACTTCACTGATTACCACCAGTTAGTTAGACAGTGCTACCCTCATCTAGTAGCTCTGCGTTACGATGTTCTACCTAATTAGGGATTTGTAATCGCAGACGACAGAATGTTGCTCACTTTCCATCAAGATAAAGGTAGCTTGTCTTTCCGAGGCCGTAATGCAGTTTAACCGAGGCGTCCAAACGATGCCCCTCACAGAAAAGTTAATTTTATCAACTGATCAATCAAATTGTCATATACCGAACGGTTCGCCATGACCAACGTTTGGAATAGGATACTTGAGCTACGATATCCCGCTACTCGAGACTAGTCGGTCGACGTTGGTTGAACACAACTTACTCGTCCAGGGGGTTCAACAAGCTTTTGAGGTCCTCTGGTTTATTTTAATAACGGTCCATAATAATTTCATTCACTGGAAGGATAAGAATATAAGGGTACCACTTTCACATCCTTGCAAGATAACAGCCCAAACTAAAGGACAATTTCGAAAAGGAAAGGTTTTGCTATATATATATATATTACTCGCAAGACAGTAAATCCCAAACAGAATGTCACTAAGAAGAACACGTTCTATTCACCAATAGCCAAAGTACAAGAGTAACACGAAAGGATATTCCACAAACCATCACTGCACAGGGTTCGCCTCAATGTGATTTCCTTGATGAAAGAATCAACTCACAGTTGCTTTATCTGAGCACATCCCCAACCATCAAAATGGCGTTTCTTACTGATCCCCCAGTATATGCTTCGCCACATAGGGCTGGGGACGGATGGCCAACTAAAAAGATTCTCTATGATGCGATGAGAGTTGTGGATGATAACCGAGACAAACGCTTAACTTTTATTCAGTCAGGCAGTTGGTGAACTGGACTCACCTTATCTCGGATGGCAGCCAAAATAACAACTCAGAATCCAGATAGGCATGCGGCATTTCCCGGGACTTCTTTCAATCAGTTTCCATTTTCTGAAGACTTTGCAAACTCCCATGTAGCACGAAACTCACAAAGGCTAACTATTGTCGACCATCGAGTTCGTCGACATCCGAATTCACCCAAAGTTCATGAACACGGCTAACCAGCGGCACGTGACTTAGACATGACCTTATTCCTTTTGCGAAATGCACTCATTTGCACATCAATTTGGTTTTAACGGGAGACTCGGCTAAATATGATATTGTCCAACTGAATGTGCTCCTGTCATGTACTCTGCTTGTCGCAGCCTCCGTCTTGGAAGTACGTGTTTGCATCGGGGTCAACACGTACCTTCGTCAAGTGATGACGGTAGGCGTCATGTAATTATCGCCGAAATGAGTTTTGACTTGACAATATGGAATGCAGAGGCTGCAGTATTAATCAAAAGGAAATCGGACGGATATGGCTCATGGTTTTGGGTATCGCAGTGTTGAAGTGGTAACTCAACTCGCTATCATATGCGCTTCAGCTCAACGGGCTGTACATCGCATGAGGCAACGGTCTGAGGCTATATGTATATCACACGCGTCTTTTTTGGGTGGGGGGGGGGAGCGGCTTCCTTGTAGGTCGGTGCACGGCGAACGGGATGGATCGATACTAATTACCTAATGAACATGAACTAACTTTACCACTACGGATGTGTGGAATCAAGACTAATGGGAAATGTGTCACTGGTTAACTGCGCGGTCACCCGATGTGAAATTCTGCAAGGGACGGATACGAATGCATCGATGCTCTAACTGCGCGTGGTACGTGCAAAGTCACCATGAGGACTTTCGGTCCACAAGCTCGCTATGGGGTTTCAGTCCAGACCGTACATGCACCAGTTGCAAAAACTAATATCTTGGTAAGCAACCAGAGTTTCATCCATTAGGGAGTAACACCGATGCCTTGTATCAAGTTCGAACAGACCCTGGACTGCACACACAGCACCGTCATGCCATCGATGCTCACCACTCGATCTTGATCTGTTACTTGATACGTTCGCGCTGCCTACTTTAGAGTCTTCATCTGTAACCTACGCTAGGCCGTCACGACTACAACAAACGCACAAGGCGCATACGATCGCTGATCCAAATCTTGGATGTCTCACCTAACCCAAGTTATGTGTGCACTGATTACATTTTAACGGAAGCAGGTGACAGGGCGATAGAACAAATTAATTACTCAATTCTACTTGTCGCGGTTACGTGACATTCAGATTTCGTAGCCATCGTCTAATCATTGTTCACGGTCACCAGTCCATGCTGTCCCGAGGAAACCTTCCCCACTGGATCAGTCATGTCAAGCATTTATTTATCCTGAGAGCGGTCGTAAAACAGTTCTCCTTATGGTTAGGTACAAGCATGCAATGCGGTAAACAGGATTCAAACAATTGAAATTGAACGACGATAATCATCCCGTCAGACTGGATGATTGTCGTCAAGCGACTCAGCAATGATACTTTCTGTCTTTTTGATGCGAATATGCACACGCGCTGCATGAGGTCTTCTTCCTTCTCAGTTCTTCCGGCGTGATATTTGGCGTCCGTCTCCAAAGCACATCTTCCACACAAAAATGTGCTTGCAGTTTAGGTTGTCATACCTTAGAGGGCCTACAATTGGTAGACACAGAAGTTTCAATAGCTGATTGGCTCGCAGCTAACCCTACCAATTTGATTGGTTGCATTGGGCCCCAATACAAACATCGGCCTGCACCGTTTCCCCAGTTTGCGCCTAAACGCAGTGTTCATGCCAAGCACGCCTTGGGCTGGTTCACTCGTCGATCAGTGAACCAATACATGTGACCTATTTATTCATGGTTGGGCAAGTTGCTACAGCAGACGACTGTAATGGTTTTCCAACTGATTTGTGTTCCACTTCTATAGCTTCACCTGCGTCAGTTTTACAGTGCAGAACGTTCCCGACTGGTGTGTTTCGGTTCTGTTCAAAGGGCATTGTGGTCAGCATTGGAAGCGTTACAACAGTTGAGCCCACAGAGCGGAGGGGAGGACGACTTGAGGTAGAAAAATAGCATGGAATTGTGAACTGAGTGCGCCTATAATTTTCAGTAGGTAACCGATTACGGTGGCGGAGTACATGCTCAGCAGCACGGACCGACTAGCTACACGGGCAAGAACCTCTGGATGTCAACTCTCGGACATCGTAAGGTCGATAGTACGGTGGTTGTGCACCCTTTGCTGAAGAACACTGACTGCCTGTGTGTGCAGATTAGGACATCAAATGCTGTACAAGACATGTCTACAAAACGGGCTCGCGGAACTAAGTCCACGCAGCATACTGAAAGTACAGTTCCACCTAAATGAGGTTTAGAATTGCAGGGAAAACGAGATAGCCATGGAACCACCTGCATGTACGTTTGCTAAATGGAGTCAACGGAGCAATTGTCGACACTTGCACAGCGTCACAGGTATACCGATCATATACTTGGTTCCACCTGAACAGAATTCACAGTAGCTTCGATGCCTATTTTATTTCGACAAACTTCCATAAAGAAGCCGCCAGGGCACTATAGACCGAAAAATCTAAAGACTATGTTCTCCTGCCACAAGAGACTGCAGTGGACAGTAGTCCCACTGCATCATAGGCGAAATGATTCCTATGTGAAGTCGAGAAGCATCCCCTCCGCAGTCCGGGTCATGAAGTAGCGGGTAATCAGGCCGGTGTAAAATGGGACTACTGCACTGGTTTTAACCATCTATTTACAAACTGGGATGAAAACTAATTGATCATTTAGCTGTAACACACAGCCTCCATGCCACTCCATGAAAACGCAAGGGCTGAGGTAGTGCCAGATTGCCCAAGACTAAACCGGAGCAGTGTAGGTACCCGGGTTGGGTTTGAAGAATGAACCTGCCGGTCAGAAAGATCGTGCCTTCATTATTGAGCTATATCGAGCTCAAACTGGAGTAATATTAATATGGGACTAGGCTTAGTCTTTTCTGACGCCCCCCCTTTCGCGTTTTTCGCTGACTACACCAACTAATAATCCCCTAAACCGTGAAATAATGTCGAAAGGTTTGTTTTTATAATTATCCGGTCTACTCTGGTTGTTTTATTTTTCGCAATTCGGAGAACCGTACCGAACCAACAGCAACAAGGAAAGATGCGGATCTAGGAAGGTCGTTCTGTCCTTCGTCTCCAATGCTATCAAATCTCGACGCCTCTTTTCAGAATTATTCATCTTACGACTGTAAAACAGGTGAATTGCCACTAGTGACACGTATCATTCTAGGGCATTCTAGGGGGTGGTTGTCGCATCCAAAACCTTATATCCGCTCCCGTCGTTGATAGGTGATGCAACATATCGGACTGCTTAAAGGCAGCACAAAACCCATCCTGGGCTGTTATATTACGTGAGCTCCCGATTGCCGAGACAGTCGTTGTTCGTTTTGTTACCGCCGAACCTTGTGCGCAAAAGCAAAATTAGCTTCAATATAACTCATAAAGTGCAATAAAATCCTAGGACACATCTTCAGCTGGGTCCAGTCCCCAAATTCCCATCAACCTAACTGCCTACTTGCGCACCAATTTGTATGCGAGTTACAAATGAAATTGATGTTGACGGGAGACTTAGCTGAAGTTGACATCCCATTCGACTTGCTGGATAACAAGCATTGCATAATTACTCAGCAGCTGAACAACTGACAAAACCGAAATGGACAATATGGATTGGATCGATAAAGCTGAGAGGAGTGACCAGTAGGAAATCACCCATAAAAAGTCAGTGAAACGCGTGGTCTGTCGACACACCAGGGTAAAGAACACGCATATCGCGAAAAAGCCCCGTCTGGTATACGCTACCAGTCGTAGGGATGAGCAACATGTACAGGAGAGACACAAAATATAAAATAGCGACAGCATCACATGGTATTAAGAGCGGGGAAGTGGTTCAATAGCTATGATGACGAATCTTGAAAAACAAGTAGGGACAAGAACAGAAAAGGTGCACCTGGTCCCGAGTGAAGAAAGAGCCGAGTACACAAAATTATATAGAACGAGCGAACAAATCACATAGTATATATCTGGTTAGTCGACCAGGGATGTCGCAGCAATGGCAGCAGCTAGGTCTGCGTTACTTGAACAACAGGAGCCCCTTCGGGAGGTGTTACTCGAACCGGGAACACGTCGGTGCGAGTGGCAGGTGTTGTGACGGGAGTACTGGCTGAGGGCTCCCTGCCAAAACCGAACGACGTTTGCATTCTCCGGTGCCGAACAGTCAATGGAGGATAGGACTGCGGCCCAACGTCGGGTTGTGTCCTCGCCTGTTAAAGTTGGACCCTGAAAGAAGAAAATGTAGGCCACAAAACTCTGTTAGATGCAACGCGTGTCCTTCATAAACGTCAAGCAGTCAAATATGGTGCGAGAGCTAGTCTCGAGTTCACATGCTCGAGATAAAGCACCATACGGAAACGTATTTGAGTAACCAATCATTTGCCCCATAGGTTATCTGTTTGGACCGAGTCTGACTAAGTTTCTGATTCCGAAATCGGCTTCATCCACCAACGTCGTAATGGTTTTTGTTTATTACTGTCTATGTGACCGTAAAGAAAGGATGAGAGAAAAATTAGAACTGAGATGGCCTGATGGATCCAGTGACATTTCTCCCCAAATAAATAATACTCTCGAATCAAATAACTTAAGCGATTATACCCCCAGATATAAATGGTTTTGAACATCACTGCTTCGCTTTACTGCACCAGCACAAAAGCCCTATCGTGAATAGCGGAACTGTCGGGATTTGATGTTCGTCAGAGGTCCGGTTCATCTGTACCGGCATCATCTGTCTCATTCTAACGAATGAAAACACAGTGAGCGTTGATCACTGTTTGTCTATTGGACAGTGTACCTGTACAGTTACATTAGGGATTTCCTCCTTCAAGCCTGACCGACAGTAGCCACTATTATTTAGTGTAGGTCTGAGTAGCTGACCTGACTGATCAATTGTGTCGAATACACCTCAGATGATGAGGTCGGTGTAGCTAGCAGTGATGATCCAAACTAGATAACGATGCTCAAGGCATCACTCGAAAGGCGTCACGGTTACGTGGCAAACTCATATACTCTCACACGGTGAATCCCCCGGGTAACGACGCTGAAAATTGGCATTCAGAAATTCTGGCACTTTCAGGAAAATATGGTATAAGGTGTACGAGCCCAATCTGGCATTGCATCCTCTCAAGCGTCGCTAGACGGTTCTCGCACCTTTCATGAGCATGGTGTAGCCAGTCTCATGAACGTGTTTGTCATACTCATCGTTCCATGGAACGCGTTGTATACCAGTGAGCTGCCGAGAATAGAGCGGCGAGATTTTGTCAACCGAATTCCACTCTTTCAGAGAAAATCACAAATAGATACATAAATAATGGCACGTACAGAACTCGTATTTTGAAGAAAACTCATTGTGTGGTGGAGTAAACAGAAAACCCTTAAGCTTCCCGAGCAAAGCGATGGCTAAAGTCTTCCCGGATAAAGTGCGATAGCTGCGAACTGGGAAAGCACTTCAGGCAAACGACGAAAGTCGTAGGGTGTGACTATTCCTTATTCGGAGAAAAATGTGAAGGCTTTGCGGAGAAGTCTTCCATTCGAAGCAATATGAGTCAGCTGAAGCATCGGTGACATTTCCAGGATTGTAAACCCACTCATGGATGATGTGCAGTTTACCATCGGTAACAGCTGATGAACTGGTCGCTGCTTTCAAAACGGTACCCAGGACGAGTTGTTGAGTACACTGAAACCTCAAAATTGAAGCCATTGATTTGGGTTGCATTCCTGTCGGTTATCATCAAATCCGTTTTTTCTATATGATATTGGACATAGCACACGAGAATTTTTGGATTTGCTGCGAAAAAAAACCAGAAAGATAAGTAGTGTGTGCTGGGTCTATGCAAACAGATTTTTGCGACACTTTGCTTTCTATTGAGGTCCTTACGACGAAACATAGAGGATACTGAAGTCGTAGTTAGTGAGTGTCTTCAGCTCAAATAACCGACAAGTTGACATAGTCCAAAAAAGTCACTCACGCCATCATCAGAAAAATGGTCATAGGATACCAAAAAAGAATAACCGTCTACCTGACAACGTTTGAACGAATAGAGTAGGCGAGCTTTGTTAATCCATTCCTGTCTGATAGCCGATAGGGCAAGATCCATAGCACTTGCCGGTAGTGGGGGTTGTACGCTCAGAAGCTGAACGATACGATTCGCAAACGTGCCTACTGGTGTAGACGGTAGAGTTGTGTTGGGCAGTGCACTGAGTGTCCGCTTCTGTTCCCCTTTGGATGAAGCTTGGCGAAGACTAGCTAATTGTGGGTCGATTGACGGTAGAGTGGTACACAGCCGGAACTGAAGCTGCGGCGGGTGGGAAGGGTGTCAACAAGAGGTTTGGTGTCACGGAAACTAGCGGGCAAAAGGAGCCTAACCAGCTATCACTCGCGAGTGTGGAAAAGAGCTCCTGACAGAATATGAAGCATTCAATTGGATTTAGGTACCTATCTATCAATATGAAGGGTAGAATCATGATATCCTTCTTTGACGGGGTAGGGTGGGAGATAAAGATTAGCTATGTAGACCCAACAACTTATCACAAGTTAATCCGGGTGCCACAGGAGTGTTTCTTACATAAAATCCCTGGAGCTTTGCTCTCTCTTTCTCTTTCTCTCTCTCCCTATATCGCAAATGAGCGATAAATTTAGGAGGCTTGACGGTCGAATTGCGAGTGTTAGTTTGTGTGATGTCATAACTGGGCATATCGCAGTCTACTTGAGAGAAAGTGGTGGAATTTTGTCAAGCAATACCGACCTGTTCGTGGTGTATCAGTCGAGGTGAATAAATGATACAATATAATGGTTCCGCTGTGACACGCTTCCGGTGCATAGCTGCCAATGCCCCCCGAAGGAAGCACGAGGGTTGAGATACTGTCAACAGCCTAGGCAGAAGTTGGGTTGAACTACGGACCTTCTGGTCAGTAAGTCCACGTCTTAACTACTGAGCTATCTCGAGCTCGACCAGTTGATGTAGATCTAGGCGGATGCCACCAGGTTCCCATGATCACACACATGAGCAACAATAGCAGGAACTCCAAGATTCCAACACGTAACAAAATCGCTGTTACTATATACGAACTCCAACGTATTTTATCACATCAGGATCACTGGACGTCTGAGCCATCATGTTATCGCACCAACAAAACTGACCAAACTCACTGAATGAACGAGCTGCTCGTCGGCTGCCGCAAGCTCTACTGCTGCGGGTGACTGATTGCGACAGACAGCCAAAAATTGTACGCCATCACTTGGTGTCCAGTCGGGTTCTGGGGGCTTGGCATCAACTGTCAAACTAAGCAAATTACAACGGAAAGTTGGAAGATACTCGGGACTTGTGACAATCTGCAAAAGAAATGCGAGTTGTAAGGATGTGAGATCGAGAAACTAATGAGTAAATAACTTGAAAAGACCAAATGACTGGAGAGGAAAAACGCACTTGTTTCCGACATGCTTTGGGAAGTAATTTGGCCATGGCGGCAACAACCAAGCAACCATGCAGGTCATCATCCAAAGGCTGCACCACGAGTTGATTACCCACCGCCAAATTTTGAACCACAGAACTGAAACGCTTTACTCCCAAAGCATGCATGAGTCGAGTCAGGACGAGTAAGGCGCTGAGTAGGGGAAGAGTAAGTATCAATGTAAAGTTCGACTTTGGGTGCAAGTGTGGGAACAGGGGAGAAGTGAATAACTTACAGTGCTGTCTCCTCCTCTGCGGAACCGTTAGTGATGCCTAGGGATTTACCAACCGACATAGTCGCGTTACCAACCATTCCCACAGGTGGAATCGGCGTTGGACCGGATGGGTATAGTTGGCCGGATGAGGAACCCGAAGCCACAGAGCTGCTGCCTCGACCAGGTGCGGTAGTTACATTGACAAAGGGCTGAGTGATCAGTAAAGGATCAGCATTCAAAGCCTGACGTTCTTCTTGTTCAACGAGACTGTCTTCGTCCGGAACTGCGGTGAGTGAAGGCAGCGCGGTCCAATGTCGGGCACCAGCACGAAGCAACCAGGTGAACCATGCGTGAATGCGATAAAATATCTGGAGAGTATGTGAAAGTAAGCATGATTAGTTTGTGGCACAGGAATAATTTCCACTCCATCATGGAGATTGAGACATACTTAGAAGAAAAATCCAATCAGGCAACTTGTTTCATTTGCCGGATAAAACTGCATTCGTCTGTTCCGTAAGATCACGTTACCTGACGTCAATGGGTCGGCCAAAGTGATTACTTAGGTAGAGATGAGTTAACTGCTTTACCGTGAGTCCTGGTTGTTTGAAACCGTTCCTAGACTCCAAGTTATGGTGTGGGTAAAAGTGAGCAGATTCAATTTTGGCTTCTGCGCGGCAGTCTTACTGACATGGACTGTATGTAGTATTCGGAAGATTAAACACTCAATACGATCATGATCACTTTTAAATAGGATGACCCGCATAATAATTCTAATTCAACAGTTTCTGTGACTAGTTCATAGTACTAATTGCGGAGCTATAGACATAAAGTATAAGATCATACACTATAATTCCGACTAAATTTCAGGTCACATTTGATTCTCCGTTAGTGAAAACAAGGTCGCTAATAGGACACTGCAGACGATCGTCAAGAATCAGATGTAAGTTGACACATCAACGACGGAATAGCCTGCAGTTTCTCCCACTGATCTTAGCAACTTCTATGGGACCTGGAAGCATCAGCTTGTGCGCTTGAATTCCACTTGAACTGCAGGATACCGACGGAGAGTTAGTTGACTGGTGACCCGTTTTCTGAGTAGTCCGCAGAGTAGTCCGAAAGGAGTCTATATGAATTTCGCAAGTCCACCTTACAGATCAGTCAGCGCGTTAAACGTCACCACATACACGCAGCATAGCTTGATGACCGAAGTCAAGGCTCTGTGACCTGCATCATCATCATCGACAGCATGACATCAGTATTCAACACCGATGCTTCACTGCCGTACAAGCATCATTTATTTGAAAGCCTCATTGTGAAAAAAAGAATAAAGGTGGATGGGGAAGGGACTTACTCCTAGCTTACTACAATCATTCCGAGGTGCCTATGCCTCCAGACACTCATTCAGGCAATCTGGATAGAAACTGACAAAACGAACGCCACTGACATCGATTAGCAGCCACATCTTGCAGCGTCTCCAACCAGGCGCAGTGAGAATCACGCGGTCCCCATCCTGGAAGGCGAGTAGCACCGACAGCACCCAAACGTTTCGTAATCTCCTTCATATCCCTCTGTCAGGTCAAGGGTTGGCCACCTCTCTGCTTCCGCCACTCTGAATTGGGCATGGAAAACAGCACTCTCTTCGGCAAACGATGGTTAGGCATACGCAACACGTGTCCCAACTAACGCAGCTTCTGGTGCTGGACACACTCTTCAATGGAAGCTCCTGTTGCACAACCGAAAACTCGCTTTCTAGTTGCCTCGTTACGGATTCTCCGACACCAACCCACACGAGCTATGATTCTGAGACAACGATTGTCGAACACCTGAGGACGTCTCAGTTCCGCTGCTCGAACAGGCCAAGTCTCACAGCCGTAAAACAAAACAGCCCGTACTGTAGCCTGATACACACGTCCGTTGAGATTCAGGGATACATCACTCTGACGCCATAGGTGTCTCAAATTAGCAAACGCGACCCGGGCCTTGCAGATTCGTGCATTGACCTCATCTGTCACACTACAATCAGAACTAACAAACTTCCAAGATACGTAAAACACTACACAACTTCGAGTGCCTCTCCCTGGATTGTAAGTGGCGTGTTCAATGACTGCATGACCAGGAGCATGACCTTACACTTTGTGGGTGCAAAGTGCATACCAAAGGACGGGATGACTTTGGTCAGTTCATCTAAAAACACCTGCGCCTCTGTGACCTGAATCTGCATGAAATTTACAAAGGGTGTTTTAAAAATCAACTTTGCAAATTCGTGTCGGACTCTGGCGTTTTATTCTGCGGGTAGAAGCGTTGCAACTATTGAGATAGGTGAACAGGCGCAATTTGTTACACAAAGACGCCATATTTACTTTTTTTGACGTGGATCACTTGGTTGAACCACCAACGTCACCATCAGGTGATAGCCAAAAAAACGTGCTTGACCTTAGTTTAGCTAGTTGTACACTACCATGCTGGCCTACATGACAGATACACCTGTTTTCTTTGTTCCCTGATTAGTTGGCTTGGTTGATTCACTTGTGATACCAACAAGAGAGGTATTGCATAGACAGAACACACTAGTAATAACTAGGGTTGCTGAAAACTCTTTGACAGCCCACGGCCGGTTTCGCCTTTCTTGGGGCTCTTCAGGTAGGCGCAGTCCCCGAGTCTTACGTTCTACTTGAACCCCAACTGGACGTAACTCGCGAAGTACACTCAAGTGGGAACCAATCTGTTTGTAACGAAAGACTCAATTGAATCCCAGTCGAATCTCTCACTTGTGATATTCTTCAAGTAAATGCGCGGCACAGAGGCCGCCTCATGGTTCACCTGGGATGACGTTTGAGATATCGCAGTACAACTTCTAGATGGAACATGCTACTAATAGGGTTGGTTAAATTTCTTCCACAATCCAGAACAGCTTTGCTCTCCTCCGGGATCAAGCAGAACATAAAGAAAATCGGAGAATGCCCCAACCTGATGAGCCCCAAAAAGGGCGAAACGGGTCTTCGAGGTGCGAATCACAGTCATGTCCAGTTTGCACGATTTCTCACGCGATTTATCTGGTCACATTGAAGACAGCCAAGCTTTCCCTGCTTACTTTATGAGACAGAAACATGTACAGAAACATCTACTAATAGACTGTGGAAATATGTGGAGGCACAACGGCGGTTTGTCGGCACACCAACTCAGCTATCCCCCATTCAAGTGCAAAAACTTTCGCGAAGTCACTTAAAACATCAAACACATCACCATTCGGAACCTAAACCAAAAACAGACCCTAAGTCTAGGGAAATGGATAAATTCCCCAATTCAATTTTACATACTAACAAAACCTATCAACTCGTTCATCCACACGAAATTCAAGATCTCCCCAAACACACAGACTGCCTCCAATTTGAAAGCCTTTATGACCAACTTGTTTTGTCGTCATTGGAGGAATCAGCTGAGTTAAAAGTGAAACTCGTGGATGTCGCATATTCATCGAATATTCAAACTATCCGATACACCAGAAGTATTGTGCCTCACGAAGTAACACTGCGATTTTATGAAATCTCTTGAACCGAATAGAGGTACCAGCGTGGTAATTATGCAGAGGGGGTTGAACGTATCACTAAAGTGCAAACTTTGCCTGTGGATGAGTCCAAGTTCAAGGAAGACGACGAAGCTTCACATAGTCGCAGTAAACGGTCTCATTTCCAGTGCACTTTACAATTAAGTGAAGCCCATGGATACTAGAAGTTCGCAGAGTTCCAGGGACCAGGTTATTGCATGCATGGTTCTGCATACCGCTTACCTGTCCGTTGGTTGGTGGATATATTATGTTCGTGGACTATTTAGTGGATGCCATGTCAAGGATTGCTTTAGACTTGCATACGTCCTGGATCATTGTCAGCAAGTACACAGAACATGTGATCTAAATTCTCCCCGTTCACCATCGTCGTCTGGCACAACACCTGAACCATACCGAAAAATTTCTATACTATGAAGTTTGTTTACTCCGGAAGAACGCCAAAGGACTTGTCGTTGAAACCTTTTCGAAGTGTTGTACTTGCTTGGTTGTGTTTGCATACTCACCTACACCATGCATACTACACCGATTCCAGCAAGTACAGAATCGTTCATGGATAGCAGAGATGAGGACGAGATAACCATGTATCCGAAGAGAGGACGTAGCAATTTCAAGGATGCCGAATTTCCACTTTTACTGATCGAAGAGCAATTGGGACAGCACGCACTGAAGACGATGGCTCTGATGCAGGAACGCCATCGTCCACGAGACAAGCCATGTCTGCCAATACCAACAATCAGTAATATGCGTTCGCCGGAAAGGTTCAACTAGTGGGGTGAGAGCTGTCAAAGCCACGGACTTTAGTAGTCAATGACTGAATACCTCGCTAGCGAATCACAGCAACCATCATTTGACCGTCTTTCTACCTTGCACATGGATGACACCCTGAGCAATGTAGTAGCTTCGATTCGGACAATAATCCTAGGTGACCTGTGCGAAAAGTACCTAAAATATCGTAGAATAGACTTGATTGGTGTTTTTACCAAGGTCTTCGAATATCAAGGCATCCACCAGTGCGTTTTCTATCCTCGAATTACATGAACCTGATCACTTGTATCCGCCAAAATGGTTCACTAAAGTGCACCCATGCAAAAGTTCTACGAAAGGAGTCACCAAACATCAATTGTCTGAGTTTTTCCACCCAAGCAGTCACCGACATGGGGAACAGGTACCTCTCGGCTTGGGTAGAAGCGGTGCTGTATATGCTACGCAGTATATTTCCACTGAGAAAAACTCGTGACGGCGTATCTGTGGTGAGGTCGTGGATGAAGCACAGTTTTGGCTACTGATTTTGAGCGAAGTAGTGTTTTATTGCTTGGTATGATCTTCGTACGGGCTGCAGCCGAACCACGCACTGTTGGCCTCAGCCAGGTAAGCGAAATGCAACCTTTGTACTGACTCATTACGTGCAAAAAATTTAAAGAGACGAAGTACTGACCAAGGGTCAGATCATTTGTCTGCACAGTTCCCCAAATCCGAGGCAGACATTCGAACGCATTCTGAAGCTCAAACTAATCGGTCTGCATTGCAGCTTGACAATTCCGTCAACGGTTGCTCATTTAAAATTTCGTTCAGGGTTCGAAATGAACTTCCGTCCCTGGGTACGATGCGTGAACCATATCATCTGTTAATTCCTACGCTAACGCGAAGTACTATTATTCACAAGAAACAGGTTTGGGTTGAAACCTCATCGCATGACTTTCTACTCCTATAAGTAACGTCTAGTAGACTAACCTGAACAAATGCAACATGTCAACACAACAATCTACCATTTGAGGTAGTATATGTCGACAGTTCCAGCCACAAAGTTTTGGAGATGGCCGACATACATCCCCAATTTATCTCAACATTCCGGATAATCTATCCGTTCAGATTGGTAGGGGCAGTTTCGGATAACTTTGGTCCTTTTCTCTTAGTTCAAACAAGTGACCTTGGTGCGTGTATTTCACTGATTTCGTGCGATTTGGATTCAAGTAGAACATAAAGTTGACGGAAACTCGGGGACTGCGCCTACTTGATGAGCCCCAAGAAGGGCGAAACCGGTCGTGGGCTGTCGAAGGATTTTCAGCAACCTTATGAGTAGTATAATACGCCTATACAAGTGACCTTGATCTCTCGACGCAATGGATTTTTTTTTTTTGGGGGGGGGGGCTATCGTCTGATGCTTCCTTAAATGCGAGAGTGTTTCACACCAGTGATGAGAATCACACCTATCATTATAATCATGTTGCTGATTAAGACCGGCCCCAACACTTGATAACCCACAGTAACAAACAAAATCGCTTAGTCGACACCTAACACTGACCTAGCCTGTTTGTAAGAACAGGTCTGAAGATTGCTCTTAAAACTAGACTAAACGTGTAGTCCAGTCAGTTGGCCTGACAATGCTTTCGTGTAAAAAGCAAAACGATACCAAGCTACTGATTGCTTTACGAACTCATCCGAAAGGGGAAAGGTAGTTATTCGGGAAGGAGCTCCACAGGGGGCTGTGTTAGTTGTAAGGACTCTCCTCCTAGTGGTCTGCTTATGCTTCAAAGTAAAATGGGAGGTTAACGATCACAACTCTTCTCACGATCACCTAGTGTGAAAGTGCAATTATGATACTAAACCAAAGACTGACCTTTTCATCTCTTGTCAAATCACACAAAGACCGCATATCTGAGTCCCCTGCTCGTCTGTGTCTAACGGCAGGGCCACCGCCGACCGTGCTGACAGGCATTGGGGTTGCAGTACCGGCTGCAATCGCTTGTCCACAGAACGCTGGTGGAGTGGCTTCTCGACTGGGATGGGCATTCGTTGCCACGGGTCTTGAAGCAGACGTGCCAGCTCCACCGCTGGTTTCGGAAGCGAAAACCCGTTCTGCCGCTTGTTTTATTCGCGAGGCCATTTCAGACAAGTTAGAAATCTGGGGGAAAAGGAAAAAAATAACCATAAGTTTCTTTTGATTTTTTTCTGTAGTGAAAACCCTCTCGGTTGAAAACCGAGGGGAACTCAATCTAGGGGAATGTCAGGGGTGGAAGGGGAAATGGAAATTTGAAACAAAATACATTGGAAAACTGACTACTGTTTCGATGGCTGAATCAACTGGCACTTGTCCTTACTGTTTTCCAACTTTTTTGTCCAGTAACTAGTCGTTTGTTTGCCACTTCAAGAGGTGCTGACCTTTTTAGGGCTTGGCAGTGAGATATTACACAGGTAAACAGGTAATATGTTACAGAAACAACAGGTTGAGTTTTATGTGCATATGTTCCCAGTGCACTCGTCTCAAGGTTGCAAGTGTTGCCTGTGCGTAAGCCTCAAGGATGTTTCCAAACCAAAACAGGTAAACTATCCCGAGACACCTACTGGTCTAAAAACGCTTGAGAAGTCATAACGTTCTCCTTTCTATCATCGCGTCACCTTGTCTAAACAGGATGATATTGTCCGTACCAGATGATGAGCAAGTTTTATCTGACAAATTGACAAACGGCCGGGTGACAGATTTCCATTTCAGGCCCAACCTGTAAAGAGGTGAGCATGTAAGGCTCGAGAGGTTGCATGCTACGCTTGCTGTGCGGCTGAATTTGTCAATCATACCACATCGTGCCCGTTCGTCCACCACTGATTTCTACATCAGTTCTTCCCCGTTATCATTCTACCGTTCGTTGTGTTATCCAACCGACATATTAAGGTTGGTATCAAGGTTCTTGTTGTGCAGTTCTACACGCGATTTATTCCACGTCTCAGCTGTAAAAATGCTTTACTGTTCATGGGATGGTGACGAAAAAAGTTTTGGCTCACCCGCGCCTCACGGTAGACAATTGTTGGTTAAATGGATATCAGCGTAACTCAATCGGTAGGGAATTCCGCATTAGTGCCCCTAAGGGTCTCAAACGTCATTCATGTCGTCAACAACCATTGGAACTACAAGTTTCTTCGTCAAACACAAACGAGTGGTTTTGGTGTCCCTATTTATAATATCATTTCCACTGTATTATGAATAGTCTCAACTAGCATCGCGCGGTTTTTTTAGGACGATATGGGCACTGTATGACCAAACTGAGATTTCAGCTTTCAAGCGGGCTACTGGTTGTAAAAGAGGAATAGCATCGACCATGTACTGATCCTAATCACACTCAAGTACTTGTGAAAGTCAGGTTTACTCCATCGGCCTCACAGTTTTGGTGGAGGACCGAAGCTAACTGTGCCATCCAGTAATATTGCGTCTCCTGGACCTATCATAAGCGTATCATCAACTGATGTCGCAGTGAACAAAACTAACTTTGCTCCTCTCGTAGATCACATTAGCAAAACAGGGATTAAAAATAGTGACCCGAAATGTAATTACTTGTGATCGGTTTTCATATTGCATTCAAGTCTGCCCGAAGTACCACCATCCATCCAGTTTACCAAACTTTACATGAATGAGATCAGAGTTGATTACCATGTGGGAGTTGTACACCTGGTACATTAAAACACACTCAACCAGTGATTCCTGTTCAGGGCTAGGTAGCGTCCTGGGGAGTTGGTGTGACTGCCAGTGCCGACCGGACTGCTGACATGTTTTGCGCCATCCTGATTAGTACATTGTGATTCACAGAAATCAAGTGACCAACTGAAGTCTGGTCACGACCAGAGATCAGCCGGTCACACTGCTATTGGGTAAGCCAAACTGTCAGGTTTTCCCATTACAAGTACCATGTGGTATTCCACCTTTTAGGTGGTCCTTTTAAGGACTACTAAGGGCTATGCCAATGCCATTGGTCAAAACTTCAGAGTAAGTTTCATCAACTAGTAACTGCATTTACTAATTCACCTGCTGATGCGGTAATACATACCTAGATAGGACTGACCGAAAACTAGAAACGCGGGCAAAAGAGCACCTGTTCAAACCAATTTGCACACTACTGAACGACTATGATTTAGCCTGGAACGAGTAGCGAATCAAGAGATCGATCATCTAGTCGAAACCAGACACAGAGTTGAACTTTGTTCTTCTTTCCGAGTCATAGCACGAGGGAGCCGTCCAGATTGAGTGAAGTTCCTGGTAGGGACATTGATTAATCGATTTAAGCCTGCACTATGCACCCAAAAAGAAATAAGGGTTACTTTGAGACTACGTTGGCTTTGTTGGCCGGTCGGATTACATTTTACATCTATATCGAAAGTGCAACCAGCCTTACATTCAATTCCGTTGAACATTTATTGCGGCAGGCGAAATCGTAAGAAATGAATCCACCCGCAACACTGGTTCAAAAGACCCGGGTAGATAAGACAAGTGGCCAAGAGTAACAAGAGAATTACGATTCGGCATGACAAAGGCAAGAAAATATCTGTAAGTTTTCTATCCAGGAAGAATCAATTCTTTGTTTTAACAGATCCGAAAGCGTTTAGATGCCATTAATAATTCGTCGTTTCAGAAAGGCTTTGGAAGACAACCGTTAAAGTTATTGTTGGGTGGTGTTCCGATTTTGTTATAAAAGCTGTGTCAGGCCAAGTGATTAGGTAAGAAGGTCCGTCAGGCAGCAAAATCTTTTGCTAACAGCAGGCTAAGTAATCAACTCCACTGCGATTTCGGTCTATCTGGTTGCAGTGATTTGCTTGACCATTGTCCTAATAAATCACTTTTCTTCAACTACTCATCATCTTCGGAATGTCAGCACCCTGAACATTGCCGTTTTTTTATCAGTCACGGGCGCAAGACACGTGGCATTCATAAGCCAGATAGATGGCAACAGACAGTGAAGAACTCAAACCTCTGGTTGGAAAAGGCTTGGAACCGATTGAGAGGTCATCGTTTTCGGAAAAGCTTTGGAAACAATAGGTAGATTTATTGCTGGGCAACGTTTCGTTTTGGACACAAAAACTTCGTCAAGCCAAGTGACATAGCTGGTTTGGTTTTCCTTCCGCCTAAAATCTCCACCATCCTCGTAATCTAGTCGCTTGGCCTGACGAAGCTTTTATGTCGAAAGCAAAACGATGCCCAGCAATATATCTACAGACTGTCTCCCAAAAATCTCCGAAAACCGATAACCTTGTTTTGCTACATTTACAGAGTGTACACATGTTGCCCACAAATACTTAACGTGCTGAGCAGTATGATTTTGCGAAATACCAGCAGTCTAGCGATCCCTTGGTGTAATAAGGCAGAAAGTGGACTGCATGGGTCACACAGACGACAGGTTCTCAGTCTTTGCCATCGTCGATCTCGGAGTCCATGTGTGGGCTGCACGGATAAGTTACAACAGTCTCCTTGGAACCAGCTTGTCTGCAGTGCGATCTCAGCTCATGGTTCGTAGAAACCCTCGTTCAGCTGTAATATCCTTTTCGGTGCCTAGCTGCCATGCCACCCGGAGGAAGCACGAAGGCTGGGATACTGACAGGTTGCCCAAGCCTAGACAGGATAAGTCGAGATGCGGAGGCCGGGTTCGAAGCTCTAATATTGTACCACATGACAGATGTGATCCATAACCGCTGCGGTCACCCTTGGTTGAGGGGCACACTTCGCTTTAGAAGATTGTATAACTGAGTACCAATCCAACCCTACCAAATACAGGGGCAATCGTTCACAATGAGGATTTTTTCCTCATAAAATCCTATTCCATTAATATTTTATCTGCGTTACATGTGATAGTGGGTTCCAACTAAACCCGGGTTACTCGAGAAACAGAGGGAAGGTTACAAAAAAAAAATGAGGCGCAATTTTTACCAGAATTAACAACCAAACCATTGCTAACACTGCACTTGTAACGAAGGATGCCAATGAGCTTAGCACAGACTTCTTTTTTTATGTTATGCAAAAATGCCAGTAACAGGCGAACACAGCAGACTGTCCAGTAGACAATTAATCTTTTGTGCACAAAAAGTGCAAGCTCCGAAAAAGAGCAACGAAAGGGAATGTTCAGGTCACAGAGTTGGGTGTGCCATGTGTTGAGAACAAAGGCGTGTCGACACTGGATTCAAATCCTTTAGGGAACAGTGAGTAGTCACACTGCTACATGTGGTATGAATGCTGTAAGTTTGCCCTTGTTGACTGGTAAGAGTACTTCTACGATGTGCTAATCAAGCTCTTCAAAGATATACTTTCATGTAAAGGACCACAGATCCCCTACCCCTGTGTAGTGCTCGGTTTCTGGGGCAGGTGGTGGTATCGGGAAGTTTGGACCTGTTAAGGGCAGGAACACTGAGGCACATTTGAACCAAAAGTATACTCACCAGGAATGGCCACAGATTCAAGAGATACAGTCTATCCCAAGAAAGCACCAGGATGCTAAAACGACCTTGGAAGCCACGGGCCTGAGAGTCTTTCACACCGAAGTTGTAGCTCACCACGTGACCATTGATTTCATCACCGAAATAGAATGCCCCTTCCGGACTGGGAGATACCTGGGAAGACCAAAAGAGAAGGTGGCCCATCAAGATCTTTGATCAACACAAAAGGTGGATGGTGAGCATGAAACTACAGAAAAGCCGACCGACCGTGTAAAATGATCTTAGATAACGGTTTTTCAAACCGGGCTGTTTTAATCTTACTAACGAATTGGAAACGGAGCACAAGCTACCTGGTGGGTCAAACCAGGGACGTGGGCGCACAGGAAGCTGATTAATGCCCAGGGTACTGACCAACTAGGAATATAAGGATAACCAAACTGGAAGCGAGCGTACATGCCGAGCTTTCATTTGGGATAATCCCACAAGATATTAAGCCACAAAACAGGATACGAGTCTGGTAAATCTCGGTAGCTCAGTAAACGTGGGGCAGAGCAGCAATTTCCGGTATCCTGATTTTTGCCATCAGTCTGTGAAACCTCGACGCTTTGGTGAGGGCCGATTAGGTGTACGAAATCATTCTGCAACACACGTTTGAATATATCAGTAAGGTTTAAGAACGGGAATTGTTTAACAGACACAACCAAACACAGCAGGCTACCCCAAATGAGGAATAACTCTGCTGATCCAACGGGATCGGGGATAAGGCCGATCCAGAAGTTATATGACTCAAATTGATGGTATATTGAGGAAAAATTTGACACTAAACGCTCACCGTGGGAACAACGACGCTAGCTCAGTTAGTATCTGTCAAAAAAATAACATTAACCCAACTGGCTACTTCGTTGTAACTCGTCTTTGATCGAAAGCACGACTGTACGCAGTTTTTTACTTCGTGGTAGCTGTCACCCAACGGGCAATAAGCGGTCTCTGTCCTGACGTTTCTTCGCAGTTCGATAAGGTTAGAGAAACCAGAATACTTCAGAGGGAAACAGTGGTGGAGTGGAGTCATGCCCCACCATTCAACAACTGGGGTGTTGCTATGATGCTCTCCTGAATGGCCAACAGTGAACAATCATCAGAAAATGTGGATATTGACCTCTGACCGGTCTGTCTTGAAGTTTAGCGTCTGTCGACACTTTCGGGCGGATCGGGGACGAGGAGAGGTTTCCCTTACACTGAGTCCGACACTAATATCAATATAGTATAGAACAAGTCACTTTCCTCCAGTGTCTTGCACCCACTAGCCACCTAAGATGCAGGCCAAGTTACGTATAAAGCAAATGTGTACACAAAAACAAAAACATGCACTTTTTTTACCTCGGAGGACAAACTGCGTTGGCAGGCCGTCCGAACAAAGTGTAGTAAATCCGGATCCTTGGGTAACTGAGTAGAGCTGTAGGAAATGTTTGCTGCCTGGTCCTGACTCACCAAACCGGGCTCGTCACGTGTGGTAAAAGTACAGGCACGACAAGTGCCCCGCATTGATAATAACGGTTGCTGGGATGTACCAGGAGAGGTGTTTGCATTCAGTAGCCCGGGGCATGCAGCATCTTCAGGAATAGGATTAAAAAAATAAATAATCGTTCAGCTGTAACACCATTCCGGTGCCTAGCTGCCACGTCACCCGAAGGAAGCACGAGGGATGAGATACTGCCAGGTTGCTCAGTCCTAGACAGGGGAAGTCGAGAGGCAGAGGTCGGGTTCGAACCACGGACCTTCCGGTCAGTAAATTCGCGCTCTAACCACTTGAGCCATCTCGCCCCAATAGGATAAAAGTTAGAAAGAAACAAACAGATATAAAAATAGGTACACAACCAGTTTCTCCTTCCGAAGGATCCCTCCTGGAAGACAGCAAGTTGTTTCTAAGAGAATAAAATCACATAAGAACATAGTCACATCCAGATCAGATTGACCAATCGGCAAACCATCGCATGTTATGGTAGACGCACTGCTGTTGACACAATGCGAACTTCGGCACACATTAGTAGCCTGCAGACTACAACGTCTATTGGGAATCACCAGAGACAACACAGCGAGCCAATCTTTGGTACTTCTCCCGGTACAGAGTGGACGGAACTCGTGAACAAAGAAGAAAGCTCAGTCGGATGTTGTTGTTTATGTTATGATTTATAATTAAAGCCTACCTGAACCTTATATCCTGCTAGGTAAAAACCCTATGAACAAAATGCCCACCCGCAGAAGGCTAAAAGCACCTTCCAACCTCATGAGTTGGATATCCAAGTGGTCCCGAAAAAAGCGTGTCCAGAAGGTGGTCACACAACAAAACGAGGTGCTTGTTGGAGCTTAAATGAAAGACTCCGGAGTGATAGCTGGCGCCAGGAAAATCATGGAATCTTCAGAAGTCATCCTAGGATGTGGGACAACAAACAATACTACCCGATTGATCACCGTTTCTATAAAGGACTGGCAAAAGACCAGTGAAAGTGACTAACTATGCAGCTACAGAGCACAAGCCAAACTGAAGGTCACATGATCCACTTCACGCAGGAGTGAATGAAATAACAAACCATGAGGTAAGACTATTTCAAGGCGCTTATTAGGGATCGAATCTGGGTCGTCGGAGTGCAAGCCCACTAGGCGATTCAGGCTGTAAACTGAGAGCAGCGCCATCTTGCTACAAGCTTCAATCCGTATTATCCAACAGCAGGTTTGAAAGGACTACGCAGCCATGCTTCGCTTCCCGCACTTAACTCTTTTGACTGAAAGCTCACTCTAACCATAGCTTGTGCACTCCTACTGCAGAAGAGCACTCACGACAACGTTGGTACTACTAGTAATGAATACAAGCAAGATTTCGTGTGCAGAATCCCAAATAGGTTGGAAAATAAAGGTTCAACATTTCAGGAGCATCATCTTCAAGTAGTGTAGGAGGCATATAACTACTCTTGGTGCCATCATCCTATCATCATCAGAGACAGCAAAACCAGTGTTGACAGTGATGCCTCACAGTCTTATCAGAGATTCATAGAAGTAGGCTGTCACGCAAATGTTTGATTTCGAGGTCAATCAGCTTCCCAATGGCCAAGCTGGTGTCAAGACCGAAATAGAATAAAACTGCTAGCAGACATGTGGATGCATGGATTTCCTGTTCTCAGAAGTGCGGTGATTTGATTCGGGTTGTCAATAAACAGGTGTTGGGGAAACGAAGCCTCAGTAAAGCCAACAATTGAGTGGAGGGAAAAAGTGGGTGTCAGGTGTTGCAGCCGCACTGATAAAATACCGACAGTCTGTCCAGCAGCAACGAACTGACTTAATAATAAAAACAGTCGTCCAGGCGTAACACACTTTCGGTGCATAACTGCAATGTCAAAAGAAGGAAGCAAGAAGGCTGGGATACTACCAAGTTGCTCAAGCTTAGACAGGAGCAGTTGAGACGATGGGGTTGGATTCGAACTACGGACCTTCCGGTCAGTAAGTGTGTGCCCTAACCACTGAGGTATCTCGAGCTCACTGGACTGAAGCGAGTTTCAAAACAGTGCATAGCGTAAATCCCATGGTTTGCAGTACGATGCAACGTAAAATATATGTGTAAGCTAGTTTCGCCACAGGGGATTCAGTGACCGACGTGTGGGGAAATGGAGAATTGAACCCTATTCCGAAGGGTAACAAGCTTAAAGACCGGAATATCATACTCTCTGTTGTCAATGTTTAAATAAAGTTCAATCATGAGAAGAATAAATTTTGACCAACAGAAGCCTAGTGCCACCCGACAGAATGTATATGGTGTCCACACCACCCAAGACAATTTAGACAAAAATTGGTGGCAAAACCACCATTGATATTGATTCGCATCTTGCATCGTGCAGCCTCTCTAGTGAAACACAAGGGAGATATAGACATCATTTTGAAGGGCGAGTTGTAGGCAGAGTACTCAGACCTTCTAAGCCTTATCACAGCTTTTCCAAGCCGCACTTTCTTAGCTTGTTTTCGTCAGACATACGCAGAACAACATTCTACCAACAAGACAACTCAGCCCAACTCCTTATGATGTAACTGCCACACGCAGAGATGCTTATCGCTCACAAAATCAACTGGTCAACTGCCTAGCTCCTTAACACCTAATGTGTTCCGAATCGCAGAAAACGGATGAGTGTGAAGATTCAATTTCCTCTCTTATATACAGTGGAGGATGGGAACAACAATACATAAATGGGTGTTGCAGCAGGTAAAGGAATCGGTAGTTATGTGACAGAAGGAAACCGGAAAGTTTCTTCACACTGGGAAACCCACCGGCAGCAAATACCAACGGACCAGATGGAGCATCTGACAACAACAAGTTGTCACCACTTCCACCACCACCAGTTCCATAAAGAACAACATGAGAGGTCGCTCGTCTGATAGCGGGATAGTCGGAGTGAGAGGAATGCTCCGATCCATTTGGACGTGCAGGAAGTTGTCTATAGGGTTGTGTGCACATAACCACAGATGGGCCATGTTGTTCACAAAAATGACAAAAAACGACGAGTGCGTTCATCACACGGCACTTCGAGTACCAGTTAATTTCTTAATGGGCCTAGAAATAAAAATAAATGATAACGGGTCCATTAGATAGTCACATTGGATGAGATACTACAAGAGGAGCAACCAAAAGTTACCGTGTTAAATAAAGTGAGGTGAAAGCACTGAATCCTGAACAAGACGTCCGTAAATAAAATCCCCTCCCGACTCTTTGAGAACTCCTATCTGGACTAATATAGCCAAGCCCTGTCACACATCTCGCGTTTTCTTTAAGCAGCAAGGCCGCCGTGCGCCAAGAATGCAGTGGCTGAACTGCTTAGTCTTCAGTGTCACAGGTAGAAGTGGGTGATTTCCAAATGAAAAGGGCTGACATCCAATAACTAGGGTTTGCAGGAGTATTGAGTTCAAAGATGAAACACTTTACCATAACCACACGTTGAAAGTCATCATGTTTGAGGCCCTCATTATTGTGTCCCGGGGAACTTTGGCCTCCACAAACACTCACCATTCTTAAGTAAATAGCATTATACATGAAGGCTGCCAAATAGCTCGTCCACTGGCCAGGAAACACTTCAGTTTAGGTCATTCGTCCCCTAAGTGAGGGGAAATTAATGCCATGAATGTATTGCATGGTGGCTGCCCTATAAGGCGGTTAGTGAAAGGGCTTTTCCAAGAGGTGACCTAATGTTTACTCAAGTAGCATAAGCCATAGACACACCGTGAACACAAGCACTCAAAGGTTGGCCTGAAAGGGTTGGACCAACGTTCTGAGTTAGCGTCCCCGGCAACTTTGTGAAGCTCAGCGCCATTTTGGAGATAGTCATGTATCCCTCGTTTGCGGGCCGAACTCCACTCCTCTTTGACAATCCGCAAGTCAGTGGGTTCAGAATCACAGCGAAAATGAATCCTTCTGCCTAACGAGGCCAGAGGCGCTAAACTGGCGAATACACAACGGATGGCATATTGAGTGTGTAGGCGTATTTGAGAACAAACCAGAGATTGATGGAATTGTCTGGACGGGATATGAACTCAGTCTATTTTAGTTTATCAACCATAAACTACGTACCAAAGATACCCAGGTTCCAGCTGCAACAGTTCCGTCCCCGAAAACTTAGAGACCAGATATTGGATGCGATAGTCTAACTAGCCAACTGACTTTCAATACTTTCAGTTACCCGATGAAGCACGAAACTGAATAGCTGCGCATCGAAGGCGATAGCCTCGATTCAGAAGCACCACTGATTACATTATTCAGTCATGTTTGTCAGCGTCATTAAGGATGGACGAGTCGAGTCCCGGGGTTCCATTCAGGAAGGCGACAGTTGTCAACCCGTATGTTTACTGGCTACGGCTTTAATACTTCGTTACCGGGTCACAGAATATCCACCTGTCGATAGTTCAGATTCTGCACAGGGCTGGACGAAAAGGGTTCTGAGAGGTAGACGGTCCTCTGACGAACTTAGTATACGACCTAACTAGTGTAATCTGTGAATTGATGAGCACCTCATCTATCGCGTAAGAGTCCTTTCCTCCTAAAACCATCTGGCTTACATCAACGTTGCTAGTTCGACGTTCCTACACAAAAACACGATGTATAGGGGAAACCGAGTGGCCAGGCACCATAGATTTCCGTACAACATCTGCGCGCGTAGGCCACGTTCCTGAGCAACAGAACAGCATGGATCATATCGCTGTAGTTTGTCATGCCAGACAAACTGTTGCCCCGCCAGCGAAATAGGTGCTGAAGGTTGGTAAAAGCTGTCCTGACATTATCTGCTTGAGAAGATTTCATCTTCATCCAGTCCGACGTAGCCTAGACAACTGCTCACGTGAATACATTTATCGGCCACCACAACTAGTTCGTCTGCAAGCGTAAGGCTTGGGTTTGCCCGCACTCAACCATCCGGCAGGAGTATTCAGGTTGTTTATAATGTCTTGCATCATTAATACATCCGAATTGAGGACAGCAATGTCGTCTGCGCATGCAACCGACCGAGGGTAGTTCCGCTCCCAAGGTTTCAGCGGCAGGCAAAGAATGCTTAAACAGCATATCACCAATAAGGGTGAAGAGGAATGGTAAAGGAGGGCAGCCTTGTCCTACACAGTGAACTCAGACGAGCTCACCGTATACCCATAAGCGCTAACAGGAGTTGGTCTGCGGTGCCGCCATAAGGGGTATGAATTTAGAAAGGACAGCGTTGATCGCCAGAGACTGTCGCAGTTTCTGGCGACCAGCAGCCTCAAAAGCAGTTTTCACATGGAGAAGAACGACGGTCGTTGGAAACCTGAGTGACGCTGTTCAAGAATCAGACTCGGAGTAACTGTACGGCAGCGAAGCACCAGTGTTGAACACCGATGTTATGTTGTCGATGATCATGATGATTAAATAAGCATGCAAAGCCGTCAATTCGTCCTCGACTAAGGGGAAACCCAGCCTGATTCTTCCGAATCTGTCTCTCCTGATAATCTAGCAACCTACGCAGAGTAACGGTAGGGTATCTTGGATACTAGGGCTACCAACTGGAATCAAAGTGGAAGCGTGCTATTCCACTGGTATCTTCCAGTTTGGGGAGTTCAAGGTGGCTGTGATTAAAGTGCAAACTTAGTGTACAGAAGGTCCGCGGTTCGAAACAACCCGCGGTATCTCGGCTGCTCCTGTCTAGGCTTGGACAGTGTGACAATATCCAAGCCCTTATGATTTTTTATGGTGGAATGGCAGCTGGGAGCCGAGAGGGAGCTACAGCTGAATCCTTTATTATTATTATTATTATTATTAAGACAGTTTGCGGTAGGGCCATTACACTGCTCACGAGGGCTTCATCGCCTGCTTCGAAGAGTGGAGTGTACAGACCATCTCGGAAGGCGCCTTATAGTGTTGAAAGGACGATATCTCGCACTGGACCCCTCTTGCCGATGTGGCTTTGTTGTCGACGTTCTGGTGCCTGTGATAGAGGCAACCTGAATCGTTCAGCCCATCGTCCAAGAGGACGATTTTCGTTGCATTTTCTTCTCTGAAACTACTCTTATTTCGACCAGTTAATCGGATTAGCTGAGAAACAGAACGAAGAAAATGTTCTGGGGTTTCGCAGTCCGCCAGTGTCCTTTGAAATACATTAAAGTTTTGAGTATCCAGCGTTTGAAGAGTGTGTGTGCGCTATTGTGGTCGCCAGTTGCTGGGATGGCTTTCCTGGCACTATTATGATCCGCTGATCATGACGAACTTCAACGTTCATTTGGTCTAGCAAGAGGGGTTGGGAAAAGTCTTAAAGATTGAGGTCATAGCTTCTTTCACTGTCTTCCATTCATCCTTCAATAAGGCATCACTGTGGCTGTGCGTTTCCAGTGGCTTTCCTGCCAGATTAGCTCAACATTGTTGA
The DNA here is from genome assembly GCA_004794785.1 of Opisthorchis felineus. Lineage (NCBI taxonomy): Eukaryota > Metazoa > Platyhelminthes > Trematoda > Opisthorchiida > Opisthorchiidae > Opisthorchis > Opisthorchis felineus. Next base: position 808,927 of record SJOL01006453.1, on the reverse strand, counting down.
GCTACGTAAGCTTGTTAGAGTTGATGAAGTGAATGCTTCCGCATCGGATGACGCAATCCTGAGAAAACGAAGCGATAGGCGAGCCCACACAATAGCTTGGTTGGAATCAAGCAACAGAACTCAGGAGGAATGGCGATCTTTAATTGAAACTCTCCAGACTGACAACCACATGATCCAACCGAGGCAATGACCCGTAAGTGGTTGACGGCTCCCAAGTAATACCAGATGAGCGTTTGAAATGAAAGCCCGTATTGACAATGAACTGAAGATTTCACTCTCCACTATTCCTGCGCTATCACCTAAGAATCTATCACCCAATTATGCTTTCTTTGGGTAAAGTAATTCAACTTGAGCATGAATTTGTACTTTGAAGGTGCAAGGCGCATGCCAAAAGATGGTATGATGATGGCTAGGTTATTCAACAAAGCTTGCGCTGCGCCTTCATCTTCAAAGATGAGGGCGATATCGCCATCTTCCATTTCTTCGGCCTCTCGGATCCATCAAGCTTCTCGGTCTGCACGGATACTCAGTTTCACCTGGCGTCGGATGATGCGTCGGGTGCAGTTGTGGTTGCGGCCAGGAGGGATCTGTCGCCGGGTCTCCAGCAAGGACACAGTCTTATCAGAGATCCAATGTTTGGATGAGGTTGGCTGGATTGTACCGCAAACAGACTTTCCGGCTTTGAATAGCGCTTTAGATATCTCTTCCCAGTGGCCGTTTATATCCGACATCGTACCGTCCGGCAGGCGTTCGAGGAGCTGGTTCTGATAATTTCGTTTGACTTCTGGGTCCACTAGCTTCTCAATGGCTAAGCGAGATGTGTGCGTTTTGCGTACACCTGAAAAGCGCAATGAAAAGCAGCAGCGTACAAGTGCATGGTCGGAGTCCACGCTGGTGTTCCAGAAGGAGCGGCAGGCGGTGATTGACCCTCGCCACCGATAACTGACGGCGATGTGGTCTATTTGAATTCGGGGCTGGTTTGTTGGTGGGCACCACGTTGTCAAGCGATTTCCGCTGTTCCGGAAATTCGTGTTGCAAAGAAATAGTCTGTGATCGGCACACATTTGAAGTAAGCGATCCCCATTGTCCGTGCGTCTCGTGTCCAATCCAAGACGACCACCCAATCGGGCCTCAGCAGCGCTTAGTCTACCTAACTGGGCGTTCATGTCACCAGCAACCGCAACGACATATGATCATTTAGCCCCCTGTAGAAGGGCACCTAGAGCGTCAGAGAAGCTGACTTTGTCAGATTCAGAGCTACAATCCGTTTGGGCGTAAGCAGACATGATGAACAGGGTGCAATGGACCTCACTTTTTCTATATTCTTTCAGATGTTGCCAAACGAACGGCGCGGAGGCGACTATCAACGGGTATCCAATCATGTAGAGATGCTAACTGCACAACTACAGAAAATAACCTGCTGTTTGCACTAGTCCCCGGGGAGTATGAAGATTGACGGCCGGCTTCGGTTGTTAGAACATTGTTCATGTTGAGTCGTTTGGTAGATTTCAACCCATGTGGTCGTGCTATTATTTAAGGTATTCATTCGCATCTCTTAGTTCGGGCACATCGGGAATGTAAATAACCTATTTCTCGGTTTTAGCTACACCAAAATAGGTTTCCATACGCCTCATCATCATCATCGTCGAAAGCACAACATCGGTGTCCAACACGGATACTTCGCTGTCGTACAACCCTGATTTATTTGAAAGCCTCGTAGTGGAAGAAAGGGTCAAAGTGAATGAGGAACGGACTCATTATCAGCCTATCACAATCATCCGAGGTGCCTACACCTCCAGACAAGCTGGATAGAAACTGACAACAAGAACGCCACTGACATCGATTGGAAGCCACATCTTGCAGCGTCTCCAACCAGGCGCAGTGGGGATCACGCGGTCCCCAATCCTGGAAGGCGAGTAGCACCGACAGCATCTAGAAGTTTCATGATCTCTCTCATGTCCTTCTGCCAGTCAAGGGTTGGCCACCTCTCTGCTTCCTCCCATCTGAGTTGACCATGGAAAACAGCACTCTCTTCAGCAAACGATGGTTCGGTATACGCAATACATGACCTAACCAACGCAGCTTCTGGTGCTTGACATACTCTTCAACGAAAGTTCCTGTTGCACAACCGAAAACTCGCTTTCTAATTGCCTCGTTACGGATTCTCCGACACCCACCCACACGAGTTATGGTCCTGAGACAACGATTGTCAAACACCTGAAGACGTCTCAGTTCCGCTGCTCGAACAGGCCAAGTTTCACAGTCATACAGCCCGCACTGTAGCCTGATACACACGTCCCTTGAGATTCAGAGATACACCGCTTTGACGCCATAGGTGTCTCAAATTAGCAAACGCGATTTGAGCCTTGCAGATTCGTGCATTAACTTCATCTGTCACACTACAATAAGAACTAATAAACTTCCAAGGTACCTAAAATGATCCACAAATTCGAGTGCCTCTCCCTGGATTGTAAGTGGCGTGTTCAGTGACTGCATGTCCAGCAGCATGACCTTACACTTTGTGGGTGCAAAGTGCATACCAAAGGACGGGATGACTTTGGTCAGTTCATCCAAAAACACCTGCACCTTCTCCTCTTCGAAGACGAGAACCATATCGTCTGCAAAGTCCAGATAGACAAGGTCTTCGTCAAAGGCTACTTGAACACCGGGGTTTTGGAGACCTTCCAGCGTTTGCCTCATTATCTCATTGATCACGAAAATATATAAGAATGGAGAAAGCGGGCACCCCTGACGGACACCGCTTTGTGTGCGGAAGCTTTTGGAGAGCTCGCCGTATACTCACACGTACGGAAGTCTGAGAATACAAAGAGCTTATTATGTTCACGAACTTCAGGGGCATTGTTTGAAGGGCAAGCGTGTCAAGAACGGACCGGTCAACCAAGTCGAATGCGCCTTGGAAACCCAGGAATACTAAAACTGAGGATTTCACCTCCGCCTTTAAACAATACGGGTGGGAGGTCATCCAGACCAGAAACCCGGTGGAGCGTAAGAGAACACATGCAACCACAAACCTCCGAGGCCGTAGGAGGTTTCACGTTTACCGTCTAGGGTTCTACGTCAAATGTTTGCTCCAGATGAGCGGCAGCTGGTGGGGACGATAACTGTTGTTTGAAGTATTTGGTCCACCGGTCGAGGCGCTCTTCTTTGTTCAAGATGGTCACTCCCTTCTAATGCTTGATGGTTTCGCTCACAGGTTTCGGGGGACCGGTCGCACGGATTAACTGGACGAATCTTCGGGCATTACCGGCTTTCTGTGTTCACAATACTTCACGGTCGGTTCGCACGCTCACTTTCACTTGACGTCTGATAATTCGTCGCATCAAGTTATGTTCGCGACCGGCTGGGAGATTTCCCCGAGGCTTAAGCAGTGCCACCGTTCAGTCTGATATCCAGTGCTGGAGTGCGCCTGGGGATGCCGTGCCACAAGCAAAACTTCCAGCACTGTGCAAAGGGGTGACGATCTCGTCCCAGTATGAATTCACATCTGATGGTGCGGCACTTAGAAGAAACTCTAGAAGACGATTCTGATAAGTTCGTCCAACATCCGGATCTGCGCAAGCCGACCGTGAAGTGTGGTGGACACAGAAAGCCAAGGAAATGGAAGAGGCTCAGAAAGCCGGTAATGCCCGAAGATTATTTAAGTTGATCCGTTCGACCGATCCCCGGAAACCACCTGTGAGCGAAACCACCAAGGATCGGAATGGAGTGACCATATCGAATAAAGAAGAACGCCTCGATCGGTGGGCCGAATACTTCGAACAACA
>SJOL01006453.1:753427-803262 GCA_004794785.1 Opisthorchis felineus | reverse complement strand
AACCGATGTCAGTGGCGATCTTGTTGTCAGTTTCTATCCAGATTGCCTGAATGATTGACTGGAGGCGTAGGCACCTCGGAATGGTTGTAGTAGGCTAGCACTAAGTCCCTTCCCCGTCCACCTTTATTCTTTCCTTCACAATAAGGCTTTCAAATAACTCATGGTTGCACGGCAGTGAAGCATCGGTGTTGAACACGGATGTCATGCTGTCGATGATGATGATGATGATGATCCGGATCTGCCAGTCTTCCAGTTGCCAGGTGATGTTTCCGCACCTTACGCGGCCCTGGAAAACGAAGGGAGAAGCGACTCCGGACGAGTGCATGGTCAGAATCCACAAACGTGTTCCAAAACGACCGGCAGTCAGTTATTGGTGCGCGCCATCTGCAACTGATGGCGATGTTATCTATTTGATTTCATGGTCGGCACGTCGTTGGAAGACACCAGGTGTCCAGACGACTTCGGCTATTTCGGAAGTTAGTACTGCATAAAAACTACTTGCGGCAGCACACGGCTGAATCAATCGTTCACGATTGTCCGTACGAACCGATTCTAGTCCACGTCGACCACTTAATTGAGTCTCGGATGCGCTAAGCCTGCCCACTTGTGCATTCAGATCTCCGGCCAGCACAACGAAATCTGAGCTTTTAGCTCACCGCCGCAGGGCGTCATAAAACTTGTCTTTGACGGTCAGAGCTACAGTCAGTTGGGGAGTAAGCAGACACGACAAACAGACATCGATCAACTCTCCCCTTGTTAGACTCCTTCACACACGTTGCCAGACGAACCGCACAGAGGCGACTAGCAACAGGTATCCAGTCAAGCAAGGATTCTTCCGCCCAGTGAACTAAGACAATACCAACCCCTACACAACCTGCCACAGCAGCCTCTGGATTACTAGAGGGGCGCAGCCGGAAACGAGTGGAGAGTGATGGGGCAGTTGGCTCAATCACTGTGCTTGCACCTTGTAGTCTTGTTTCTGATAAACAGCACATCAGTGCCACCAAGTCCACCGTGAGATCAAGAACAGCTTGTTGACCTGCCTGCTCCCGAGTGCAGACATCGATGGACTGTGCGTCGGAGCTGGAAGATTGACTTTGGATATGCCTGAGGACGTCGGCGCTGGATGACGCGCAGATTTTGCACATAAAACTGATGCAAGACGAACGGCGTCATTAGTCCTGAGTGGTGGGCTTACAGGGATGTGGTAAATAATGTGGTAGGAAGAGGGGGGAAGAAAAGTATGTGAAAGAGAAAGAAGAAAGGCGTAAGCAGTATATTGTTTTCGCTTACCCGCCCTGCTGTATGCAGTGAGTAAGGCGACCCGGCTGATGGCATCACGCGATGGCCGACGAGGCATGAGTTTATTTGTGTTTGTGCAGTTCATGGTTAAACGTGGGCGCCCACACCTAGACAGGAGGACGATTAGGGTCCCCAACCAAAGACTTTGGCTAAAAAGCCTGATCGCAAGGCAGCGGCGTTTCGCTGGAAATGAAAGTACATCACAATTTTACGGAACATCTCTCCACACATGTTTCAACCCCCAATCTGGAGGACCAGGAGACTGTATTCGTCAGACCTCTAACCATTAACCAACCAGGTAGACACTGCGTGTGGCGCGGACACCCCCCACCCAGTCTCTTCGGTGTGCCCGTAGGCGATAAAGTTCAAACTAATGAGACCTAGTGAGTCAAAAACGCTACCTGGATGAGGTGTTGTTTGTGGAGCAGTATTTAACGCGTTTAACGGCTGGTCAACAATCAAGAGTCGAATGCCATGTGTTTAGATTTATGACGTTCGGTCGGGGCAGTTGTGGTGAGCTGTGTGCGTACACCTATTGCTTTCGAAGTAGGCTCTCTTGGTGGCTGTGTACTTGATCCAACCCCGGAGGTAATGTCGCCTGCAGCCATTCGAAGTACGAAATAGTGACCGCTAAATTGCTTGCGATAGTAATCGAGCATCGTTCGCAGAACTATGGTTTGGATGGTTTCATGACAAGCCCCTGGGATCGTTCTGCGGTGACGAGGCAGAAGCGGCGTGAGACTATCCATCCCACGTGTTTACGCCACTGATTTGCAGGAAGATTAGTGTTGAGAATGCATTCTCAATATGACCGCCTCCAGATTTGGAATGTCGTCCTGTCGATCCTACCTGCATTGTGGGTTATTCGCATACTCATCTTAATTGGCTATGTTGGGAACCACCTTATTATTTCTCATCAGTCAACCGCTTCTGGTTCTTCAAAAAGCCGGTTTCTCCGTCTTCAACATTCTTGGTCCGTGCGCCGTCAAGGTCAGGTTGGCGCATTTCCAGTTGAGGACACAGTAATCATGGTGAGTTCACAGCTCGAGGAATTCCAACCCGACAAGTCTGCACGTCCAAAGTACTTCGACGATATCCAGCCCTGAGATGAATAACTGGAAAAAACCCTGGAAGCTGTTGTCGAAATCCAGCATGCGGCATGTGTCAAGCGACTGCTTGACAAAAAACACCAAATTTCACGGAGAATTTGCTGCTGGCTGTATCACTACCGAACCAATCGGGTGATGCTTTCGGTCCGGAGGTTTTAGAGGCTCACCTTTGTCTCGTGGATCCTGTGAATCGTAAGCGCCTTGTTTATCCACGTTGGGAGGCGAAAAACCCCAGCCGATGATAACGACCAGGGCCTGAACTTTGAACTATCTCCGGCTTTCCTGCTGATACCGCCTAGTCCAGATTGCTTGACCAAGTATTGGGGGTGTAGACGGGTCTGACGCTTGTCGTAGGTTATCTTTGGTCTCCCTTCATTCCTCGTTTTTCTTCTTTCCGTTGTACGGTTTCATTCAAATAAATTGTTGCAGTTGTACTGACTTGAAGCGCCAAAGTTCCCAGCTGGTGTCGCTGTCAGTGATAACGATGATGACACTGCAATAGTTGACAACAAATTTCACCACATTTAGTAACAAACGTTACGCATTTTCAATTCACATAGCGATTGGTCAGAAGATCAGACTATCGTTGGTCGGACTTGGCACCACAACACTTGATATCATTATCTACTGAATTGCCCCTAGGTTATCATTTGGGATAATCGGTTCTGCACTCGTTCCAGGGCCCCTGATGCGCTGAATGGTTGGTGGACATGTTTTCAGACCTCACTGATGAACAACGTATCTAGCTTTAACGTATGGGTTCGGCCTGGCCAAAAGAGTGGATCAACGGGTTCATGCAGAAAGCGTAAGCATAGGTGTGGACCCTAGCAGTCATTATTTGGTAGCTGCCAAATTAGACCACCGTGGCAGTTAGAATCTCCATGCTGTGTCCTTGACAGTATGCAATTACTTTCGCTTTGCCCTAATGCAAATTTGATTAGGAATTCTCTCGTCGTCTTAACAATTTACAGATCGAACAAGTGTCATTTAGTTCGTATTTTTCAAAATCTGATATAATTCACTACTGAGACACTTCCTGTTAGGTCACTGTGTACTGATTTATTCACAAGCATGAGAATATGACAGGCTGCCCCGTACTAAAACTATAGGCAAGCCATAATGGATGCGGACGAAATGCATGTCTATCGAATGTAAAAGTTGGATGCACTGTAAAGTTTTCATGGCGTGGTGACAATTTGAGCTTATGAGTTTGCAAGATGACCGGATGGACTGACCATCTAAATCTCCAGGGCTCCTCTGTCCGTGCAGTCTGCCTCTACCTCAAGTGTGTTATCCCTTCTACAGGCTACAAGAATCTTATGGGCAATGAAATGATGTACCGACAACTAAATCTCTAGGCCTGAGGCGAATGTCCGCTTCTGATCGGGACACTCAAGGACAACCTGACACTTATTCCGAAAGCTCTTGAGGATGCAAACTTAAAAACGTAAACACCCGAAAGAGAACCGGCAACGAACTTCGCAGTCTGAACGCACACCTGGCGCGTTTCATTCCAGAGCATTCGGTTGCCAAGATGGCGAGCTAGCTTCCCGACATTGTAGCTACGATGACCACCGCGTCACCAGTGAACAGGCGCATGAGGGAGTCCAGGGTTTTCAACTTGGGCTCGTTATCTAAAGGGACGACCCCAACAAAACTGATAAATTTGCTCCTTCGTTGTGCTTCCATAACAGAGTATTATGAATCCGTTCATACAGAATGGTTACGTGAAAATGGAAGCATACGAATATTCGGGCTTGTTGTCAGAGTCTGCTCCCAACCTGCCGTACAAAGGATCCTGAAGCTCTCCATAGATATCCAAAAGGACTTCTCAGAAGCTAGCGTATATCCGAGGGTCGCCTTCTAGAAATGCCGGAAGAGGGTTACATGAGCTATAGAGGGGAAGCACGAAACAAGTTCAGCCTTGGAGAAATCAACCGACCCCGAATATTCTGAAACCCGATAGTACTTGCAGACTCTTGCACCCTTAAGGTCACGCTGACCCAAATCACCGGGGCCCCAGAGCATAGCCTCTACTCAACTGCGGCATACCCACTGACTACCAACGCGAGTGGCGCTCGTGGGGAGAAAGGCCACAAGAGGACAGAACATTCGCAAAATATGAAATTATTGTCACCCATTTACTCAGCAAACCATAAAGACGCAGAGGTGTGCTCTACACCCAGGCCAAAAACTCTGAGCTGGATTGAGTCAGCCATGCAGAAACAAGCAGAAAATCCCCTGATGGATCATCCACATACGTTACTCTTGACGTGGGAGACCACCGCGAAAATCCCAAGACTACCGGTCAGCCAACGAGGACACTACTAGCCTCAAAACGTTTAACGCATGAGACAGCTGTAGTAAGGATTATCGGGGGGTAATACTTCTGAAAATGCGGAACAGGTTGCCCCCAGGTCAACTTCGTCAAGTCGGTCAGTCTGACGGTGTTTGCAGCCGTCATTCCTGACCTCCAGGTTCGAGTACACAAATCCAGCAAAAATGCACCTGAGAATCATTTGCACATCGATCTGGCCACGTTGATTGCGGCAGGCTATACGAATATAAAACAGAGGCGACCGCGTTCCACTAAGCCTCGTAAGCCTCACCCGACCAGGGGCTACTTGCTGAATCCGGGATGCAGTAATCTAGGAGAGCCCATCCACTCAAACTGCCCTCTCCGGCACCACACTTGCACCATTTTGCGACGCATTGTGAATTCATTTTCATCTGCGTGGACTTCTCCCCTGGCTGACATTTTCAATGTCTCTTGAGTCCTTTGGAAGACTACTTCTTGCTCATACAGACCCTTCCCAATCTAATGCTGCTACCTTGACGTTGCGGTTGAGCTTGAGTGCAGGTACACAGGCTAGAACTTCGTTACGCAATGTTCAAACGTGCTAGGAAGACCGACTTGGAGCACCGAGACTCCGTACTACAAGTAACCGTATTACTAGGTGGTCCGCAGGTAAAGTCGTACTGTCCTACGTGATGGGAGTGTGAATACAGCAAGGTGTTTCACCCAGGCGACCAGCATGTCCATTTTCATGAGAGCAGTGATGCTGCCTTTTCCGAGGAAGGACTGGATAGAAAAGGTCGGTCGTAAAAACTGCACACTTCGATCGCCCAGTGGTTGACCTTGACCGCCGGTGCATTATTCGATACGGTTGAAATACTTTTGAAAACAAAGTCTTCAGTGCCGCTCAAAAGGTTTCGGCTGCGCGCAGCCGCGTCAGGAGTGAGACAATAATATCTTACTCCCTGCGCCATCGGATTACTCCAACCTCACGCAGCCTAACAGGTCAGAGAGTTAAGTCCTCGGCTCCGGTCATCATCCCCAAAATAAACCCTACAGCTCGCTGCCTTGCGGGTAAGACGTTTGAGTCAGAGGCTACGAGCAGTGTCCTTGAACAAAAATCTACACCCCCCCACTGCTTTGTGTGTCAGACGTTTGAGCCAAAGGCTCGAGAAGGGGCACAACAACGCAGCCTTATTCCCCGACCTGTGCAGCTGGGAGGTATCATTTGCTCGCACAGTTCAATTCACACAAGCCCTTAAGAAACTCTCTTCCAACTACTCCTGCACGTACCTTCTCAGGCTTTGTCGCTACAAATGCCTCCTTGATAGAGTTCTAGCCCGTTAAGTCCGAAGGACATTTTGCATCGGCACTGACATAATGTCGAAGCACCAGCCAGACACCGACTGGCTAATCACCATCCTTAGAGGATCTGGTTATCACCGACGAAAGGAACTTCACTGATCAATAAATTAGTCATCACGGCATGCTGACTTCTGCTATAAATCCTACTGTACCAGGAATGTAGAACCTCTGCCGTGGATTCAAAACTTCTGTCGTGCAGAGTTCTCAGGAGTGCATAGCTTCCTTGGCCAGCTTAAGCTGGGACCAGCTTCAGTTTAGCAGACATACAGGACCATTTTGTACAAATGCACAAAATCTATTCGGTGTTCATCCCGAAGGAGACACTGCGCAGTGGAGAGAAACAAGGGCTATTTGAAAGTTCTCAGCGTTTCCTAGAAATTAAACCATGCTTAGTTTTCAAAAAGGTAACTATACTCAGAAGACGAGCTGATGCTTCGCGAAATGCGGAACCACCGTAAATCAGAAGTATGCCGATTGAACATGAGAAAAAAGCTTATTATACTAGGCCTTGACCAGGTAAATAAATTGTATCTCTCAAGTACATGGGGCACCATGGAAGAAACACCATAAAAGCCTTCTCCATAAAGGAACAAACTGGTAACCCACCAATGGCCCAGTAGTGTTATCTGAAGCTTATAGAGAACCGTGGGGGCGGCATTTTGTTCCATCGAGGCCAGATGAGATCCATTCAGGCATCCCGAAGGAGACATCGCTCAGCCTGACCGAATATTTCCACCTGAGCATTAGTCAGTCGCTTAACGAAGGCAAACATCCTTCCGCTTGGGGAGAGAGATCGCCGAGCCAATCTACAAATCTGTTGGCTGCTCATCAGCCGACATCTACAGGCTTATTAACCACACAGGCATACCATGTGAAGTGAAGGAACGCGTTTAGGATTGAGCCATTCTGAATAGCCCAACTACCAGTTGGTTGATATCTCCGGCGCAACACTGATGCCTAAGAAACCTCTGTTGTGCTACGAATGTGCTCGCATTTATGGACAGCTCAAAAGACGACGGGGGAGAAGAACTCATATCAGGCACCGCATTTTCGATTTCTCAACAGCATTTGGTCGAGCTTCACATATTTCACTGTTCCACAATATCGAAGCTTCAGGGATTGAGGGAGAAATTCTACCTTCTTTGCTAGTAGGGCGTTCTGGTAGAAAGTCGGATGAATCTGCTTTTCTTCTCAATGGAGGGACCTGATACTTACGTATGCCTTGCTAGAACAAGTTTACCTGATAATTTTTCCACCACTGACCCCACTAATAGACGGCGCGATGAAGACGAGATTTTCAAGCTCACTGCGCAGACTTTTTGTAGACATCAATTTTGCCATTTCTGGTGGTTGGTACGTGGAGTAACCTTTCTCAAGCAGTTTTCCAAGATGCATATAAGACCCAGCTGAAGTGGCTTTTGGATTCCTCTTTTGTCATCTCCCTTGCTGGTAATTTTACGGCCCAGCGCTGAGAACTTGAAGAGCACCGCTACGCGCTTTTTTAGCTTCTGCCTTTCAGATGAACGGAACTAGCTGAACGACAAGATCAAACTTGATCGGGGAAACCTCATGAAAAAGCATCCATCCTATGTGTTATTCCAAGGATATCTGACTCACTCCGCGTCGTCAAGGTCATTTCGGCAAATACTTGACTAACAGACCAGTGCATCCACCTTGAACTTGCGTCCCGGTTACCGCGGATTTTTAAATGATCTTGATAAAACGTGGATATTCGGAAGAAAGCGGCACTCGGCGTTCACGAGGATGCTTAGACGACGCACGCCAATTAGCAAATGGAATGATGTGAAAATCTGTGTTAGTCGGATCACAGAGCACACATTCATAGTGGCTGGATGGCACAAAAAGGCAGTCCGGAAGAAAAGAAAAAACATACGTGTACTGAATCAGAAACGGCGAACACAAGTCGGGCAAAGCACACAAGCGTTTTTAAGTCGCTCGAAGGATTCCAAAGAGAGGTATAGTTTTCTATCTGTGCTATTAGTAGCTCATCGGGCGCACCTGTACCAAGAGGCTGATGTTATTAACACAACCTCACAAACTGTGTAATAGGAAATCGAAATATTTATATACTACTGGTGCGATTGGGAGCACAAAACAAAACTTTGCCACGAGATCACATAACACAATAATCTCAATGCAAAGTAAAGTCGTCCGGTCAGACCTAGCGAAACCCTCAAAACACCTGGAGTAAAAACAGTAAACGATATTTTAGTTATCGGGACACCCGGGAGCCAGTTGTTAAAGAACGCCTTTAGGCCTTCGTTGAATAAGTCCGTCTGACCTACTACCTCAAACTCCAAACCGTTTACCTGAGCTGCACCATCTCATTCTCGACCTAACTAATGAAGAACTGGTGACTGAATCCATTAACCACCAGAAGCTTCTCAGAAGCCGTGTACATGTGATGAAATAACGTGCATCTGTGTTTGCTGTTCCCTGGGCTTAAGGATATTGAGTGTTCAGCAGATGACTATGATGCTCACTTCTTGGCAATCTTGTCAGCGGATGAAGCATTGATCAACCTCTCTCACATTATGCCAGTTCGACCCACTAAATAACTCAACTCGGGCTTTCTGAAATAGCTGAATTCAGTAGGAGTTGGAAGCCGAAAGCCCGTAGACGTGGATCGGTAGATGTTCGATAGTTCTCTGCCTGACTCGGGTGGGTACCCAAAACTGGAGAACTGGCTGTAGCTCACAACTGGTGGTGGTGGGTATGAAGGACCCGGTACCCGAAAGGACATGAAATGAAGAAAATAAACTTTTACGTATTAGGTATCGGAATTATGACTGACTGATATATGTATTAGGTTGTTGGGGTTAAAATGTTGTAAGTCAAGCTCCGATGTACTTGAGTGACCCAGTGCCTGACCTCTGTATGGCTAATTTAGCAGGAGAAAACGGAGACAAGTGAAAGACCAGTGAAACAGCGATTATGGTATTTTTCGCGTCAAGGAGATGTCATTGTGAGAGGAAACAATTCACAAGGGGCTGATAGACTAGGGATATCTGGACTAGCTCCCAATATACTAACAACATATCTTCTACGTCTAGCTTGGTAGGGGAGGATGCAGGGGATGCTAGGATCGACAGTACGGTTCGGAACGATAATTTTGTAGTGTATTTACAACATTTGCACGGTGGACAGTGGTTCTGTAAATATATAACTGTTGGTAGTGCAATGGATTAGTGGATGTGGACACTAGAAATATTATCCCAAATCAACGTTGGCCACTATATTGTAGAACGCTGAAAATAACGCGTAGTAAACAAGGGTGCGAGCGGCAGCTGGTCTGCAAGTGCTACTGACCGACTGCTCTGTCGGTTTTAACAATCACTATGGTTCCAACAGACTGGAAAACAGATACGAAAACTTCGAAGCCCATAGCAGCATTGAAAGCTAGCAGGTCTATAGAGATTGTGATCAGGTATATGCGGGTTCCAAAAAAGTCTGGTGCATATGGTGATACTCTGACCTTCGTTTTTGTAAAAAGTGGCACTTCTTGGTCACCCATGATTCTTCATAATAACGATTTTGGATCGTTTGTCGACAGTACTTTTTTTTGGAGTCTTCATGAGGTACTTGCCCTTGCGCAAGCTAAATTCATCTAGCCGAGGAGTTGAATAAAGAACTGTAATTATTTTTTGTCTCACCGACGCCACGTAATTTGGATTTTGTGACTGAAGGATGCGTGGCTCTATGTCCTGTCTACCTGAGGGCTAATCACTCTGCTGATCAACCGCTCGTAGCCAAACAGCTACGTGTCAATCACTGATCGAAAGCTTGTGGGTTCAAAACGCCTAATTTGGTGAGATGCGCACTTCTGGTAATGTTCTATGAGAATAAAGTAGCTGTACAGTGCTACATGCTTCCTCAGCATAGATTAGCCTCACTTGCAAGAAGAAGTCTTTTAGAATGACTTTTTGTCGGTTGAGACATCAGTCTCTGAAACTTGGAGACATATTTTCCGCATTCAGTTTTGATTTATTCTAAATGAACACAAAGACCCCCTGCAAACGCAAAATACAGTTATTAATTTCCGTTAGTTATAATCATGGTGCAAGTACACCGACAATCAAATGCCTATCATACTTTACTGTAGCAGGTATGCTATAGCATGTGTTAAAAAACTCAGCGGTCAAATTTGGAGCTAGAGATTTGGTGATTTTTTGGCTTAAACTCACACCGAGATGNTTGAACTATCTCCGGCTTTCCTGTTGATACCGCCAAGTCCAGATTGCTTGACCAAGTATTGGGGGTGTAGACGGGTCTGACGCTTGTCGTAGGTTATCTTTGGTCTCCCTTCATTCCTCGTTTTTCTTCTTTCCGTTGTACGGTTTCATTCAAATAAATTGTTGCAGTTGTACTGACTTGAAGCGCCAAAGTTCCCAGCTGGTGTCGCTGTCAGTGATAACGATGATGACACTGCAATAGTTGACAACAAATTTCACCACATTTAGTAACAAACGTTACGCATTTTCAATTCACATAGCGATTGGTCAGAAGATCAGACTATCGTTGGTCGGACTTGGCACCACAACACTTGATATCATTATCTACTGAATTGCCCCTAGGTTATCATTTGGGATAATCGGTTCTGCACTCGTTCCAGGGCCCCTGATGCGCTGAATGGTTGGTGGACATGTTTTCAGACCTCACTGATGAACAACGTATCTAGCTTTAACGTATGGGTTCGGCCTGGCCAAAAGAGTGGATCAACGGGTTCATGCAGAAAGCGTAAGCATAGGTGTGGACCCTAGCAGTCATTATTTGGTAGCTGCCAAATTAGGCCACCGCGGCAGTTAGAATCTCCATGCTGTGTCCGTGACAGTATGCAATTACTTTCGCTTTGCCCTAATGCAAGTTTGATTAGGAATTCTCTCGTCGTCTTAACAATTTACAGATCGAACAAGTGTCATTTAGTTCGTATTTTTCAAAATCTGATATAATTCACTACTGAGACACTTCCTGTTAGGTCACTGTGTACTGATTTATTCACAAGCATGAGAATATGACAGGCTGCCCCGTACTAAAACTATAGGCAAGCCATAATGGATGCGGACGAAATGCATGTCTATCGAATGTAAAAGTTGGATGCACTGTAAAGTTTTCATGGCGTGGTGACAATTTGAGCTTATGAGTTTGCAAGATGACCGGATGGACTGACCATCTAAATCTCCAGGGCTCTTCTGTCCGTGCAGTCTGCCTCTACCTCAAGTGTGTTATCCCTTCTACAGGCTACAAGAATCTTATGGGCAATGAAATGATGTACCGACAACTAAATCTCTAGGCCTGAGGCGAATGTCCGCTTCTGATCGGGACACTCAAGGACAACCTGACACTTATTCCGAAAGCTCTTGAGGATGCAAACTTAAAAACGTAAACACCCGAAAGAGAACCGGCAACGAACTTCGCAGTCTGAACGCACACCTGGCGCGTTTCATTCCAGAGCATTCGGTTGCCAAGATGGCGAGCTAGCTTCCCGACATTGTAGCTACGATGACCACCGCGTCACCAGTGAACAGGCGCATGAGGGAGTCCAGGGTTTTCAACTTGGGCTCGTTATCTAAAGGGACGACCCCAACAAAACTGATAAATTTGCTCCTTCGTTGTGCTTCCATAACAGAGTATTATGAATCCGTTCATACAGAATGGTTACGTGAAAATGGAAGCATACGAATATTCGGGCTTGTTGTCAGAGTCTGCTCCCAACCTGCCGTACAAAGGATCCTGAAGCTCTCCATAGATATCCAAAAGGACTTCTCAGAAGCTAGCGTATATCCGAGGGTCGCCTTCTAGAAATGCCGGAAGAGGGTTACATGAGCTATAGAGGGGAAGCACGAAACAAGTTCAGCCTTGGAGAAATCAACCGACCCCGAATATTCTGAAACCCGATAGTACTTGCAGACTCTTGCACCCTTAAGGTCACGCTGACCCAAATCACCGGGGCCCCAGAGCATAGCCTCTACTCAACTGCGGCATACCCACTGACTACCAACGCGAGTGGCGCTCGTGGGGAGAAAGGCCACAAGAGGACAGAACATTCGCAAAATATGAAATTATTGTCACCCATTTACTCAGCAAACCATAAAGGCGCAGAGGTGTGCTCTACATTCAAGCCAAAAACTCTGAGCTGGATTGAGTCAGCCATGCAGAAACAAGCAGAAAATCCCCTGATGGATCATCCACATACGTTACTCTTGACGTGGGAGACCACCGCGAAAATCCCAAGACTACCGGTCAGCCAACGAGGACACTACTAGCCTCAAAACGTTTAACGCATGAGACAGCTGTAGTAAGGATTATCGGGGGGTAATACTTCTGAAAATGCGGAACAGGTTGCCCCCAGGTCAACTTCGTCAAGTCGGTCAGTCTGACGGTGTTTGCAGCCGTCACTCCTGACCTCCAGGTCCGAGTACACAAATCCAGCAAAAATGCACCTGAGAATCATTTGCACATCGATCTGGCCACGTTGATTGCGGCAGGCTATACGAATATAAAACAGAGGCGACCGCGTTCCACTAAGCCTCGTAAGCCTCACCCGACCAGGGGCTACTTGCTGAATCCGGGATGCAGTAATCTAGGAGAGCCCATCCACTCAAACTGCCCTCTCCGGCACCACACTTGCACCATTTTGCGACGCATTGTGAATTCATTTTCATCTGCGTGGACTTCTCCCCTGGCTGACATTTTCAATGTCTCTTGAGTCCTTTGGAAGACTACTTCTTGCTCATACAGACCCTTCCCAATCTAATGCTGCTACCTTGACGTTGCGGTTGAGCTTGAGTGCAGGTACACAGGCTAGAACTTCGTTACGCAATGTTCAAACGTGCTAGGAAGACCGACTTGGAGCACCGAGACTCCGTACTACAAGTAACCGTATTACTAGGTGGTCCGCAGGTAAAGTCGTACTGTCCTACGTGATGGGAGTGTGAATACAGCAAGGTGTTTCACCCAGGCGACCAGCATGTCCATTTTCATGAGAGCAGTGATGCTGCCTTTTCCGAGGAAGGACTGGATAGAAAAGGTCGGTCGTAAAAACTGCACACTTCGATCGCCCAGTGGTTGACCTTGACCGCCGGAGCATTATTCGATACGGTTGAAATACTTTTGAAAACAAAGTCTTCAGTGCCGCTCAAAAGGTTTCGGCTGCGCGCAGCCGCGTCAGGAGTGAGACAATAATATCTTACTCCCTGCGCCATCGGATTACTCCAACCTCACGCAGCCTAACAGGTCAGAGAGTTAAGTCCTCGGCTCCGGTCATCATCCCCAAAATAAACCCTACAGCTCGCTGCCTTGCGGGTAAGACGTTTGAGTCAGAGGCTACGAGCAGTGTCCTTGAACAAAAATCTACACCCCCCCACTGCTTTGTGTGTCAGACGTTTGAGCCAAAGGCTCGAGAAGGGGCAGAACAACGCAGCCTTGTTCCCCGACCTGTGCAGCTGGGAGGTATCATTTGCTCGCACAGTTCAATTCACACAAGCCCTTAAGAAACTCTCTTCCAACTACTCCTGCACGTACCTTCTCAGGCTTTGTCGCTACAAATGCCTCCTTGATAGAGTTCTAGCCCGTTAAGTCCGAAGGACATTTTGCATCGGCACTGACATAATGTCGAAGCACCAGCCAGACACCGACTGGCTAATCACCATCCTTAGAGGATCTGGTTATCACCGACGAAAGGAACTTCACTGATCAATAAATTAGTCATCACGGCATGCTGACTTCTGCTATAAATCCTACTGTACCAGGAATGTAGAACCTCTGCCGTGGATTCAAAACTTCTGTCGTGCAGAGTTCTCAGGAGTGCATAGCTTCCTTGGCCAGCTTAAGCTGGGACCAGCTTCAGTTTAGCAGACATACAGGACCATTTTGTACAAATGCACAAAATCTATTCGGTGTTCATCCCGAAGGAGACACTGCGCAGTGGAGAGAAACAAGGGCTATTTGAAAGTTCTCAGCGTTTCCTAGAAATTAAACCATGCTTAGTTTTCAAAAAGGTAACTATACTCAGAAGACGAGCTGATGCTTCGCGAAATGCGGAACCACCGTAAATCAGAAGTATGCCGATTGAACATGAGAAAAAAGCTTATTATACTAGGCCTTGACCAGGTAAATAAATTGTATCTCTCAAGTACATGGGGCACCATGGAAGAAACACCATAAAAGCCTTCTCCATAAAGGAACAAACTGGTAACCCACCAATGGCCCAGTAGTGTTATCTGAAGCTTATAGAGAACCGTGGGGGCGGCATTTTGTTCCATCGAGGCCAGATGAGATCCATTCAGGCATCCCGAAGGAGACATCGCTCAGCCTGACCGAATATTTCCACCTGAGCATTAGTCAGTCGCTTAACGAAGGCAAACATCCTTCCGCTTGGGGAGAGAGATCGCCGAGCCAATCTACAAATCTGTTGGCTGCTCATCAGCCGACATCTACAGGCTTATTAACCACACAGGCATACAACGTGAGGTGAAGGAACTCGTTTAGAATTGAGCCATTCTGAATTGCCCAACTACCAGCTGGTTGATATCTCCGGCGCAACATTGATGCCTAAGAAACCTCTGTTGTGCTACTAATGTGTTCGCATTTATGGACAGCTCAAAAGACGACGGGGGAGAAGAACTCATATCAGGCACCGCATTTTCGATTTCTCAACAGCATTTGGTCGAGCTTCACATATTTCACTGTTCCACAATATCGAAGCTTCAGGGATTGAGGGAGAAATTCTACCTTCTTTGCTAGTAGGGCGTTCTGGTAGAAAGTCGGATGAATCTGCTTTTCTTCTCAATGGAGGGACCTGATACTTACGTATGCCTTGCTAGAACAAGTTTACCTGATAATTTTTCCACCACTGACCCCACTAATAGACGGCGCGATGAAGACGAGATTTTCAAGCTCACTGCGCAGACTTTTTGTAGACATCAATTTTGCCATTTCTGGTGGTTGGTACGTGGAGTAACCTTTCTCAAGCAGTTTTCCAAGATGCATATAAGACCCAGCTGAAGTGGCTTTTGGATTCCTCTTTTGTCATCTCCCTTGCTGGTAATTTTACGGCCCAGCGCTGAGAACTTGAAGAGCACCGCTACGCGCTTTTTTAGCTTCTGCCTTTCAGATGAACGGAACTAGCTGAACGACAAGATCAAACTTGATCGGGGAAACCTCATGAAAAAGCATCCATCCTATGTGTTATTCCAAGGATATCTGACTCACTCCGCGTCGTCAAGGTCATTTCGGCAAATACTTGACTAACAGACCAGTGCATCCACCTTGAACTTGCGTCCCGGTTACCGCGGATTTTTAAATGATCTTGATAAAACGTGGATATTCGGAAGAAAGCGGCACTCGGCGTTCACGAGGATGCTTAGACGACGCACGCCAATTAGCAAATGGAATGATGTGAAAATCTGTGTTAGTCGGATCACAGAGCACACATTCATAGTGGCTGGATGGCACAAAAAGGCAGTCCGGAAGAAAAGAAAAAACATACGTGTACTGAATCAGAAACGGCGAACACAAGTCGGGCAAAGCACACAAGCGTTTTTAAGTCGCTCGAAGGATTCCAAAGAGAGGTATAGTTTTCTATCTGTGCTATTAGTAGCTCATCGGGCGCACCTGTACCAAGAGGCTGATGTTATTAACACAACCTCACAAACTGTGTAATAGGAAATCGAAATATTTATATACTACTGGTGCGATTGGGAGCACAAAACAAAACTTTGCCACGAGATCACATAACACAATAATCTCAATGCAAAGTAAAGTCGTCCGGTCAGACCTAGCGAAACCCTCAAAACACCTGGAGTAAAAACAGTAAACGATATTTTAGTTATCGGGACACCCGGGAGCCAGTTGTTAAAGAACGCCTTTAGACCTTCGTTGAATAAGTCCGTCTGACCTACTACCTCAAACTCCAAACCGTTTACCTGAGCTGCACCATCTCATTCTCGACCTAACTAATGAAGAACTGGTGACTGAATCCATTAACCACCAGAAGCTTCTCAGAAGCCGTGTACATGTGATGAAATAACGTGCATCTGTG
This sequence comes from Opisthorchis felineus, assembly GCA_004794785.1. Lineage (NCBI taxonomy): Eukaryota > Metazoa > Platyhelminthes > Trematoda > Opisthorchiida > Opisthorchiidae > Opisthorchis > Opisthorchis felineus. The sequence continues at coordinate 787,130 of SJOL01006453.1, read as the reverse complement.
TTTGCTGTTCCCTGGGCTTAAGGATATTGAGTGTTCAGCAGATGACTATGATGCTCACTTCTTGGCAATCTTGTCAGCGGATGAAGCATTGATCAACCTCTCTCACATTATGCCAGTTCGACCCACTAAATAACTCAACTCGGGCTTTCTGAAATAGCTGAATTCAGTAGGAGTTGGAAGCCGAAAGCCCGTAGACGTGGATCGGTAGATGTTCGATAGTTCTCTGCCTGACTCGGGTGGGTACCCAAAACTGGAGAACTGGCTGTAGCTCACAATTGGTGGTGGTGGGTATGAAGGACCCGGTACCCGAAAGGACATGAAATGAAGAAAATAAACTTTTACGTATTAGGTATCGGAATTATGACTGACTGATATATGTATTAGGTTGTTGGGGTTAAAATGTTGTAAGTCAAGCTCCGATGTACTTGAGTGACCCAGTGCCTGACCTCTGTATGGCTAATTTAGCAGGAGAAAACGGAGACAAGTGAAAGACCAGTGAAACAGCGATTATGGTATTTTTCGCGTCAAGGAGATGTCATTGTGAGAGGAAACAATTCACAAGGGGCTGATAGACTAGGGATATCTGGACTAGCTCCCAATATACTAACAACATATCTTCTACGTCTAGCTTGGTAGGGGAGGATGCAGGGGATGCTAGGATCGACAGTACGGTTCGGAACGATAATTTTGTAGTGTATTTACAACATTTGCACGGTGGACAGTGGTTCTGTAAATATATAACTGTTGGTAGTGCAATGGATTAGTGGATGTGGACACTAGAAATATTATCCCAAATCAACGTTGGCCACTATATTGTAGAACGCTGAAAATAACGCGTAGTAAACAAGGGTGCGAGCGGCAGCTGGTCTGCAAGTGCTACTGACCGACTGCTCTGTCGGTTTTAACAATCACTATGGTTCCAACAGACTGGAAAACAGATACGAAAACTTCGAAGCCCATAGCAGCATTGAAAGCTAGCAGGTCTATAGAGATTGTGATCAGGTATATGCGGGTTCCAAAAAAGTCTGGTGCATGTGGTGGTACTCTGACCTTCTTTTTTGTAAAAGTGGCACTTCTTGGTCACCTATGATTCTTCATAATACTGATTTTGGATCGTTTTTCGACAGTACTTTTTTTGAAGTCTTCATAAGGTACTTGCCCTTGCGCAAGCTAAATTCATCTAGCCGAGGAGTTGAATAAAGAACTGTAATTATTTTTTGTCTCACCGACGCCACGTAATTTGGATTTTGTGACTGAAGGATGCATGGCTCTATGTCCTGTCTGCCTGAGGGCTAATCACTCTGCTGATTAGCCGCTCGTAGCCAAACAGCTACGTGTCAATCACTGATCGAAAGCTTGCGGGTTCAAAACGCCTAATTTGGTGAGATGCGCACTTCTGGTAATGTTCTATGAGAATAAAGTAGCTGTACAGTGCTACATGCTTCCTCAGCATAGATTAGCCTCACTTGCAAGAAGAAGTCTTTTAGAATGACTTTTTGTCGGTTGAGACATCAGTCTCTGAAACTTGGAGACATATTTTCCGCATTCAGTTTTGATTTATTCTAAATGAACACAAAGACCCCCTGCAAACGCAAAATACAGTTATTAATTTCCGTTAGTTATAATCATGGTGCAAGTACACCGACAATCAAATGCCTATCATACTTTACTGTAGCAGGTATGCTATAGCATGTGTTAAAAAACTCAGCGGTCAAATTTGGAGCTAGAGATTTGGTGATTTTTTGGCTTAAACTCACACCGAGATGCGTAGTTAATTTTATATAAATTTTATCAGCCAGATAAGATTTTATTCGTTGTGGTTTATTTTAGTGAGATAAAATCTCTACGACAAAATGATATCACATTTTAGCGGTGTCACTGATTCACGCAACTTTTTCAGGAACATATGAGTGGAACTCACTCATCCGTTATATATTATGCCTTCAAACTTCAGCAGTCATAAGCACATGCCAGTGGAAATGAAGGCAAAACAAATAGTTTCAGCTCTACCGCATCTTAAATCTGCAAACAACAACGAACATAGCATGGTACTACTTAGTATGTTTCTGAGAACTTTCCATCACTTAAACACCGGTTTCACCAGTCTTAGCTTTCACCATGTAAGCCTAGTTTTTCAGTTCTTATCAACCTCATAATCTAGTTGAACACCCATTTGCATGAAAGTAGTGAAATACGCTTAGTCTCAAATTACTTTGGTTCTGACGAGTAGTGTATGCAGGAAAATGTGAGGCATGTACGGTCGTAAAACCATCCGGATGCACGTTGCGCTTCCTCTTTGATCCTTTATCGTGCCCAATTTCCCTGAGACGCTGCCGTTTCAGAAAGTTATAGACAAAAAGCGTGACAAAAGAGGAAGAGAAACAGCAAAGAAAACCATTAGAACAAATCTATTCCCCAAAACGGGGCTAACGAGCGGCCAAGGAAGCGTTACGGCCACTATAAAGATCAGAAGAAAAGCACTTTAGTGCAGGGCGAGAGAAAATGGCGTCCAGTTTGGGTGAAAGCCAGCAAACAACAGAATAGCCATTGTGACTACCAGCAGTGACCTTTATCCCCCATTTCATTCTTTGGTATGCCTTGGTCTTTGACGTTGATCTGATAAGTAACCCTGCACCATGCAAAAAATTGCTGGGGTTAATTCAAGTGTTTTTACTCTTTCACTGTGGTACCGTGGTTACCACGAACGCTTATGGTGGGCTGTACTTCACCAATCTGGCCGCTATTTTCCCTATATTCCAATCAAACAACGGATGCAATGCTTATCTCAAAATCGGCAAAATTTATACTTTTTCGAGCACCCTTTTTTGAGATGTCCACTACTTAGGCCAATTTTAGCGTTTTCTACGCAGGTTAGCTAGACACAAAGTGACATGGGTGGAGAAAAATTTGAAAGTTGTTTCCGAAGCAAGAATTGGGTGCTTTCGCCGTAGGCTACGGGTGTCAGAATAGTGGCCAATTGTCTACGCCTCAGTTTTTCTGATCGATCCTTTAACGACTACTAAAAAGTAAAAATAAAAACTTACTGGTTCTTTCAATGTCCGTTGTTGCTTGACTGATTTTTACTTGGTGATTTAATGGCCTTTCGCTGTCCCGCCTTACTAACAGGTTTTAACTCTTCATAATTGCACCCGCTTACAAAACTCAGGAGCAAGTTTCCCATAAGAAAAGGGCCAAGCGGTCCATAAATAAGGTTTTGAAACATATCTGGTCAAGACCATGTCTTAAGTGCTATGCGGTTGATAATAAGTATGAGTCTGCGGGTCGGGACTACAGTGTACTACAAATTTAACCTCACATTTTGTTATGAATTGATAAGGATTTCTAAAATGCCGGTGTTTGGCACATTCTGCCACTTTTGTCGTTTATTTTATTGCTTATTAGTGAAAAATTTTTTATCCGGCTTATGGTAGGACGCTCCTGAGATCAACAAGGACTGTCCTCTCGTGTAACTGTTCCGTCTCAAGCGGATTTGAGCATTTTGATCTTGGGTCTTCAGCTTTTGTCTCAAGATTGTGTCCACCTATTTGCTTCAAGGTTTGTTCATACAACAGTCTGAACAGATGACTCGGCTTATTAAACAAAACTGAATGCGTGGGATTTATGTGTCTTCGTTGGTTACGAAATCCTGTGCAGTGTGGCAATTTTAGTCATTTCCTAAAATTTCGCATTTCTTTCTTGGAATCTGGAGTACTCCTTCTCTAACTTTGGGTCTTTCTGACTGCAGATTTCTTAATTCATGAGAGCATTTATTTCTTTCCCGCTTCTGTATCTTTTCCATAAATTGACCTAAATTCCTGCAATACACAGCAGTTCGGGCTGTATTAAGGGCAGTGCACATATTCAACGAATATCGTAAAGGCGGATATTAAAGTCATTAATTGATTGCGTTTGCAAGTAGAGCAAATAAAGGACAGTAAATGTTTTTGCTACAACCCAATACTCATAAATCTAATGGAAACCGACTGACAGTCTGCGAGTGGTTACATCCCTCCTAAATAATAGCATGTGGGCGTTAACCTGATGTGCTGCGTGAACGCCCATCGTCAGTGTGGCTTTAACCAACACTATGTTATTTTGATCGCTTTCTTGCCATATATGGGTGCACAGAATTTGCTATAGCAGGGTGAGGGGCAGTTGTCCGTAACTTTTTGCCGAAGTTATCCAGTCAGACTCCCTTGAGTTCTATTGATGCAGTCCCAAAAAATCACCTAAGCTGGCTGTTTAACTCCAGGCACAACGCACAGGTGTACTGTGGAAGAACTAGATCAGTGTCTTCTCTTAGTGAATGTTACTGGATCAGACATGTGACTTTTTCGGGTTTGTTTCCGTAATTTTTGTTTCTGATCAACAACAAAATTGATGTGCTGCTTTTTGTTTTGTATGGAAGTCGCGGGTGACAAATGGTTACACAATACCGACCCTCTATGTGGGTTATCTTTGAATTCAAGGTCCTTTTGCAGAGGACGTAGGAAATTTGTTAGTGTTTGACCGTTGGTGTCTCCGAAGCATTTATCGGGGCTGGTGGGGACAACGGATTAGTAACGCTGAAGTACGCCAGATGGTTCTAGGAAGAAGGAACTCTCTGAAACATATGAAGTACTCGCTCTTCATAGTTAAAGCTGGTTAGGACATGTACTCCTCCTGCCACAGGACCGGCTGCCTTACACAATTGTTTTCTCTCAGCCCTCTGCTGAGTAGAGGTGGCCAGAAAGGAACAGTGTATAGCCTGGCAACGAAGTAAACGTGGTCTCCATTGAAAAACTGCCGCCTCACTGGATGGGGACTCCGGGGCTCAACTCACCAATGTTTAATGACACTGGCAGAAATGGCTCAGTCACGCAGTCAGTGGAGCACTTGCATCGAAACTACTGCCTTTAAAGCGTAGCTACCCAGTTCCCAAACTAACTGAACGTGCCACCGCCTCCAATTTGGCGGTGTGTACAACACTCTTACATTTTCTGGTGATCGATGCTGTAGCAGCTAGAACCAGTGTGCCCATGGTACACAGTTTATATCTGGTCAGTTGACTGATTGATTGAGATTCGGTATATTTTATATTGCGGGTTCAGGAGAACCAAAATCCGTTCTGAAGAAACCCATTTTATCATGAGAATGTTATTTCAAAAAGCTTCAACTTGAAAATGATGCTATCAACTATCAGAAACCGACCATGTTTGTTGCAACGTGATTCATTTTGCCAGTTCGGTAGTAAAACGTAGCAGAATGCCACACGGAGCCTTTATTTAAAATGGGCCCTGCACCATATTATGAACACTCAGTTCCCCAAATGCTACAGTTGAGGTTTAGCAGAACTTTTCATCTAATCACTTCCTTAGTAGAACGCGTTTTTGTCCATCTCATTGTTTCATTTAATCAATTCACAGCAATGAGTGTAACACATTCCGTCATATTGGTTGTTTTGGAAACAAGTACCAGTGTTCAGCATGGTTGTTTTTGCTGCTGTTGTTGAGTTTTATACTATTAACAGTAATAATAATAATAATGAGGATGGCGATGATAACTACAATGATGACGACCATGACGGTGACAATGTTGATGCTACGCTTTTGATCTGTGATATTTTCCGTTCTACTTTCAGCAATGATTTTGCACCACCTTGGTTAAAAGACTGTGCTGTTTATGGAGAAGCCGGAACGTGTAGAAACGAAATGAGCAGGAACGTGATCGAGAGGAAAAAACTGGAATTACAGTGAGTTCTCACGTTCCTTAAAACAGTGTTACAGACGCCGACAACTTCTCCACGAATGTGTTAGTACTTTACGCAAAGCATCATTAAATGATCCTGAATTAAAAGGGCTGCTCCAGTTGAACAGTGAATTCAACACGGAAACTTGCAAAGATGGTATGTCTGTTGTGTGACAAACGGGATGAAAACAGGTCGATCGTATCATCAAAAACTTTGCCAGCTAAAGGAGTTGGTAGAAAAATTCAAGTCACTTGTTGCGGATATCATAAACAGACGTTCGACAGGTTAGAAATTAACGGTGATTTAATACGGCCACCGATTTCAGATTCTTCCAGAGTCCAAGACATATTGAGACAGATTGAGGATGTGATCAAAGGGTTCAGGAAGGATGCAACCGATGTGTAAGTTGCAGTACGACCTACAGTGATCCTCATCATGAGAAAACTTCCAGTATGGCAGACCCTTTCTACTGTAGGACCCTCAGCAGGCAACGAGTAATGCTAGTTACCTCCAAAAATTAGAAACATTTTTACAATTATCGAATTACAATTATCGATCCAAACTAGGTTGAACATGACTGCCTTTCTTCCATGAATTTGAAATAAAATTTGTGAATATTCCGGAGGGCAAGCCGGGAACTTGTTACCGGTAGATAGTTTTTGCGACTGGTAAACGCCGTATGAATTAATGAAGATAGGAATCTCGCAAAACAAGGCGACGTAAAGGAGAGCAGGCAAAACATTGTGTTGGGCAGACAGGAGTCCAAATGAAGTCGACTTTTGAAGGAAGAAGCGATTGCACTCAGATCAGATTGTATTGATGGGCACTGAAGGTGGAGTTGTCGCCAGTAGAATGGACACCAGTAATGACTGCATTTCAGCCATTCGCTTGCACACAAAGACGCACTGTCTGAGGCGTCCACAATTTCCACAGTCATGGGTTGCACGCAAGTGGTGGAATCAAATCAAAAATCGCCGTATGTACTCCCAGTTAACTTCAAAGCATGCAAACTTGTGATGGGCATAAAAACCGGACAATTTTAAGTCACAGTTGACAAGGATTAAATTTTAACAAGATACTAGGCAAAACAGAACATCAGAGAGTTTTGACACCTTGTAACTCCAGCAAGTAGATGTCTGTAGTTGACAGCACATTGTCCGTGACACAACAGGGTTAACAGCGCTTTGGTCATTTGGTATGATTCTCGGTGCAAAACTCTCATAATTATCACGCTGAAAATTGCGTGGAACATTACCTAAGACTCCGGTTCATCTAGACTCAAGAATGACCGAAGTATGAGATGGTAGTCTCCCTAAAAGCGAGAAGAAATATATATATATATATAAAACCAAGGAATTTTGGAATGTGCAACTGATTGTTTTAATTATATTCCGGTATGGGAAGACTTCACAGTTCCATCATTGTAACCCTTATCTATTGACATAATTTACATTGTCTTCAACAAGGGTTATGCGTATGAAGGCTGGTTGAAATTCCATACAGAGTTGCTGTCTGACTATAGTGCACTTTGCATTACTTACGGTCTGCTGACACCTTGTCGCGCTAGACATTGTATACGTTCAAACCATAGGCCTTGTTCTGGGTTCAGAGAATGCTGAAAGTGACCGTTTATGGTGTTGCTACATCGCAATAAATCACTTTTCCTTTCAAAATATTTGGGTTCCGCAATCACGCATTCACGCTAGGCTACTAATTCGGTTATTTAAAACGGTGATTTGAGTCGTTTCCCGGAAAATCAGTTGGCACAGTTTGTCCGTCAAGAATCTCGCGCCTGTAGGAACGTCTTCTATCTGGTCAGAAAAACTTGGCTTCTCCTTATATCTTACATCTGTAAATCATCAGCATATCGGTGATACTCTACCAAACGGTACTGGGTTTGGAAGCTATATCTCCTCTGCGACGTTTATGCACTAAAATAAAACGGGGAAGCAAGAAAGGAACAACGTAAGACATTTCTCATACTCAGTTTTCGTATCCGTCGGGACACCATCACATGTCTCCGATTCAACTGAATTTGGGGAGAAGTCATAAGATAGCCATCGAAATTTAGTTCACCAGATCAAATTTCCCCTCCGTAAATCTGATACACCTCATTTCATCAAATGTTCAATAGATGTTTTGTTTTGTAACCAGGGACAGTCTATGCTGAAAAGCCGAAAGTACTGTACAGCTGCTTTATCCTTGTTGGGAATCATCAGAAGTGCTCTTCTTACGAAACTCAGGGGAGTTTCGAACCCGCGACTTCCATGCTGGTAGTTTTGAACACTGAACCGTTCGGCCAAGGGCGGATGATCTGCAGTGTGATTAGCTCTCACTTAGGGTATAGAGTCAATCCACATCCTTCAATCACGGAATCCACATCACGTGGTCACACGCTTTGGCTGGCTCCTCGAGTGACGACTGCTCAGATGGAAGTTTCACTCATCTTGTGAAATTATTCTTCCTATGAGCTACTTACTAAAGTTTCGTGAGAGGTGCACTTCTTAATAAAAATGAAACAAGTATACATTACTTCTCGGCTTTTCGGCATAGACTGGCTTCACTTGCGGGACGAACTCTCCATTAAAAAATCGCAAATCTCCTCACACCGCCAAATATCGATCGTTGTTTTCACGCCTCCACCAACTTCACGGCGAGCATAAGGAAGGCTATGTATGTAATAATCAAAATAAAAGAGAGGGGAAATCCCACAGGTAATAGGCAGCACAATTTTTTTGGATACAACGTTCTGGATTCCAGAAGCGATTGCGATCGACAAAAGTGGTGCTGGTGACCACCCCAGGAATACGCGGTACTGACTTGAAAGTCATGTTTGCTGTCCAGGACGTGAGCGGTTTCATCCGAATATTGCACCCTAACAAGCCTCCTCTCAGCCGACATCCGGAGAATCTAGATTGTTTCCATGTGTAATGTCGGACAAAGGCCTTTTTGTGTGACTAACATGGGATGGTCGATAATACTGACCCAAAGACTACACACAAAAGACGATAAAGTTTGGCAATAAGTACTTCAACTGCATAGAGGTGCTGTCGCCTGATCTAATCTGCAGTGATAAGAGCGAATCCGCTAACTCATTTTTCTAACTGATTTGCACTTTACTGGATTATTCACACACGAGCGTAAACACAGGTTCCCTAATTTTCCGAAATTAAAACAGAGCAGAAGCTTTACAACATGAAGAAACTGACCTATGGCAAGCATGTCTACTGAGCGAGAAACGACTTGCATCTTGGAATGAGGAGGATAGTGCCAAGGTTCTTGAAAATAACACTGCACGCACAATGCATCGATCAAGAAGTGTCCCCTGGCTTGATGTTACCAAAGATTTGACTCCTGAAGTTGTGGAATATGAGGTGAGCTACTCCAAGTTTGGGTGTATTCTGGATTAAAATCGACATTCTTCCTCCAATACTCTGGTTACAAGTGATAAACTGTAATAGAGCAAACAATAATTTTTGGTTCTTCTTCCAATCTTTTACCCTCAGCACTTTCTGGAATCAACTGGAGGGCGTTTCGGAGGCTGGACAGATAAGGAGCATGCAATATTTTTGAAATTTTTCAACAGACCCGCCACAACTTCTGTCCGAAAAAGTGGTGATTCCGTCAAGGAAGAGGACAAACAGTCCGGTTGTGCGATTGATCCTGGTGATGTTGAGAAACGCCATTTGTTTGGTGACGTTACAATCACTTCGCAGATCGATAATACAGGTGAAGACAAACAGTTGTCACGTGCGTTGGCACTACGCCGAAAAGTTGCCCTGCTTATAGGAACCAAAAGTCCGGAGGAAATTCTAGCGCATGAGGCTTGGTGGAAACGCTTAAGAGAACTGGAGAAATCAAAGCGTCAAGCAATCCAAAAGTGGAGAACGGTAAGTATACTTGTGACTCTCAAAGATTCTTGCGAGTGTTTTTTCGCCCGTGGTAACAAATAAAATTCAACATACCTGTTGTACTGCTCTCCTACAAAAGAGGCCAGAGTGCAAAAGAGGAGAAATTTCCAGTCCCTAGAAGTTACTTTCATTCAGATAGTCACAAACTAAATCGTGGCTGACGAATAACGTTTTTATCGAACATCTCAGAAAAATCCTTCTCTTCATATGGTCCATTTTATGAGAATTGTGGTGTTCAAGTGGTATCGGTTTGAACTTGAAGCTGATTCGAAGAGTTCGATGTTTAAATGAAGAATATTTCGAAATCTCCATCAACCGAGTAATTTTCTTGTCTCTGTACAACAAAACTGCTTTATCTGAGGGTTTGACGTAAGTTCATCCCAAGCGTGACATCTCTAAAAAAGATACTGTGGAAGTCAGGACACCCTCCGAGAGAGAGATCAAACTCTGCTTATTTCCGTGGTAAATATGTCTCGTTAAAGTTACCTCAGATGCGACCACTTATCCGGGTCTTCTGCATTCTTAGAGTGTTTGCGCGAAGCCGGATCCTTAGAAATAACATAAGATAAGAGTTCATACCCTCAGTTGTTGAAAAAACTCAACCAATGTTCACTTGCCTCCCCAAACTCGAACATCTGAACGCGTTATTTTCCCAGGATGAGTTTGGCCACTAACATTCAAAAATCGATCCTAAATTCCAATCGTGAGCGACAAGCTTAACACAGCAGAAAAGAAAAAGGTTACAGGTTATTCTTTAAGCCAGTGCAGCTGATTGGTTTGTAAATACCGGATAGTACAACACACAGACTAGTGCAGAAAACTTGAATTCTAACTTGTGTAACTCATTCTGCAGTTGGCAAAGTACGGGCGTCTAACAAGTGTTTGGGTCACATTTACACACAACCGCAGTGTTCTTGACAAGAAGCATCTAAGCTTCATTCGAATTCCTGGTGAACGTACTTATACAGGCATGATTCTGTTGCCTTAACCGAACGCGAATTGGTGAGGAATGATTTTACAAGAAGGCTTCTCTCTCAACCCTGAGCAAATTAGGATCTTTGACAGAGATGAAAGTGGTTTGTGAAGCTGGCGGTCCTTTCGAGCAACGAAAGTAAATAGTAGGGAATATATCGGAATTTTGGCAGGTTGCCTGGTGCCGAATAATTTTCACCTACTTTCGAGCGTGGTTAATTGATTTTCAAATGTTTTATAGGGATTTTATTGGATACCGTGGCGTAATGATGCTTTCTTAGTAAGTTCGAACAGTAAGGTTATCGGTCAAAAATCAAAAGTTTACTCAAATAACCTTGGGTCACAAGATAAGATGAAGGCCGCTCAACTGAATTTCACTCAGCTTCTAAACTCCGATCATCCAAAGCCGACAAACCCTCTGCTAAACTCCCCAGAGTCATTCATAATATGATTGCAACTAATGTGTTCTTTGTTTTGTTTTCTTTGCACAGCACACGTCGTTTTTAATAGATCATGGTGCTCGGAACAAATCGGTATAGATGGATACGCCTTTCCGCCACTTTTTTAGCAAGCAAACTTACGGAGAACAAGTTGGTTATTTTCTTGAGCAATTCACTCGTGTACAGAGTAACACGGTCAAACTTCATGTCCTTCATAGGGTGTCTTTTTTTGAGAAACAACTACAGTCAACCTTGAGGGTGACATTTCAGTCACTGAATTGTAACGCTTGATTGTTAGTAGTGACAGCGTTACCGAGATTAGTTACAAATGGCTTAGTTTTACACGTCCTGCTTCTATGTTCTCTTTTAATGAGATCCCTCAAGTAGAGCCTGGATTTTGTGTTTTTTCCTCAGACTTAGCCAAAACCTGCCGATCCAAGAGGAACTGAACGCTCTAAGCCTCAGCAGGCTGAAAATGAGATCTTTGTAACCTAAATATTGACTGCCTTATTTGAAGACACATGTTTCCAGCTTCACACCACATTAGCTTACGAACAACGGCTCAGTGTGGGTTTCAAAACTCCGGTCCTTAGGTAAAGTTTTGTAGCTCACCAGGTTATCTTAAAATCCAGTTGAGCATTGTTTTCCGACTGCATGTTCAAAATGGAAACTTACTCTTATGTCCAATGTACACATGTTTATATGTGGTGCCAGCATACGTTCTATTCCGCTGAAAGAAAAAATCTTTTCAGTAGCTTTGCATGCTCACAGGAAGTCGATTTTTCGTCGTGGTTTCGCAGTCAAAACAAACCGCAACAGTCGGTAATAAGAAGGATTCGTCGAACGATTCAACACAGCCAAGCACAGCAACCCCAATGACGAAAGCCGAAATGGAAGCAAAGAGGACTGCTGTTGAACAGTGGCGTCAAAAGCGAGAACAGCAGAGGAAGCAGAAGAAAGAGGCAGAAATCGTGGAAGAAATAAAGAATGCGGAGAAACAAAAGCAACTGATCCAACAACATCAGGTGAGTATAGGTAGAACCCTGGTAATTTCTGTCTAAAATGCCACTACTTCAGGCAGAAGTTATCCGTAGTAGTAAGGCATGTGTTCGGCTTGAAGTAGGAACACACTCAGGGCTTACCTTTTTGTGCGGTGCAATATTCTGCCACCATGTAACTTTTCCAACAGGAGGAATCAAAGAAGAAGATTTCGGAATATCAAACGGCCAAAGACCTCCGGGAACTCCAACTGGCTCGTCGTTTGGCTGAGCAGGCTGAGGAGGAGAGCATAATAGTCCGTCAGCGTCTGAATGAGTCGGCGGATCGAATCCTTAGCCGGGTAAGTATTGTTTAGGCGGGAGGAAAACTGGTTCCGTAGATTTTTTTGATCCCACGTCCCCGTTTTTTCATTGGTCAGTCATTATTCTTCTGTCCATATTGACTGATGTCCTCCTCCTTGCGGATGAGGACATGATAGTCAGCTACTATGGGGCACCGCCATCCACTTCGACTCCTTAGTTAGATGCCATTGCTTCGTAAAGTTGATACTGAATTCGTCTGCCTACAATAACATTGTTCAGGATTCCAACAGTAGTGACCTGTCATCTAAAAGTAACCGCAGTGCTTCTCACCGAATTTCCTTGAATTTTTGCGTTTCTCGAGGCGATACTTCTTTAAAGGCTCTCTTCATCTCTGATAATTTCCCTGACAGAACCAATCGCTATCAAGCCGACAGAGAGCGCGCAAAGAATCACTCAAGCAAACCCAGTTGGCACCGGAGTCAAAACAATGTAAGACAGTAGAAAAGCAGGTGAGTGACGGTGGATTTCTGGGTTGAGAAACTCAGTCATTGTTAGCGGGAGGTTCTATGAATGTGCAGCTCGTCAGGCTTGAAAGAGCCTGAGGCCAAAGTTGTTTGCAGGTGTTTGCGGGAGTTGTATAATTCACGTTCACACCACTCTCTTATGAACGACCCTCCTCCTGTCCTGGCCCAACTATTTTGGTGAGTCCACACCAGAGGCGGGAAGACCTGGAATTTCGTTCTTAATAGAGTTCATCAGTAGTGAATACAATTGGCCGTGCCGGAGCTTTGAACTCTGTACGTTTGACAAGCGAAGCGTACCACCAGTGCACACCGTACGCATCCTACTTTTCACGTCTGAACAGGCGAACATGTTTACGCTTGAGCGATGCGATTGGTTTCCCCAACGGCTCAGACTACGACCGAATAATCGTTCTGGTTGTGTTGATCGGTTGATTCGCCTATCAGGGCTTCCTAGCCAGGTAGTGCCACGGACCCTGGAAACCTTCTGGGGCGTATATCGCAAATGGGAAGTAGGAGTTTATCTAAACTAGCACTGGTTTCCCTGAGAGCACGGGGAGTGCAGATGCTTAGTTGGTATTCACTCAGTAACTTGACACAAGCCTGTTGCTTTAGTAGAGGTCAGTTGATTTTTTTCTTGGACAGCTGCAGGTCAGCCGAGATAAGCACATGCGGCCAACTGCTTTGCAAACCATAGGATATGATCAAAACCAATGGCAAATAAATTTCAAATATGAGGTACTTTTCCTTTTAAGCACCCTGCTTTTTACCAAATCAACTGTCCAAATTCACTAGGTGTTTTTGCGGGACCAGTATCATTCCCAGATGTAATAGGCTCCTTATGGCAATTGACAAAATCACGTGGTTTCACTGTCGTACATTGCCCTGTCTTAAGGAGAATACATTAGCAGATCGACCGTAAGTGATCACAAAAAGATAAAATTTGTTACTGAACACACAAATCTGCCTAGCTTCACCAAATTATCAATTTATGGGAGGAACCATTCTTTCTTGAAGCTCAACTTCGTTGTAGAATGAACGGCACCTCCTATGACTCTTATTAAACAACCACCACCGTGGTAATTCTAAAGACCATGGGACAGATGATGCTCTTGGGGTCGGCCAGAGTTTTATCTGAGTGGGAACTTTTGTTCTTTGCGGGCACCATTTTATTCTGCAAAGTATCAGAGAAGAGTTTACCGATTAACCTCGTTATCCTATGTGGTACTCGTCGATAATTTCTACACAGTTTCCTCTTGACCTTGCGAACAGTCATCCCTGGACTAATTGTACAGCTGGTGAGTTTGAACAGTTGGATACAATAAGAATCACGTACAAAGATAACAAACTTTTTATAAATTTAAATAAATGACTTAAGTTTCTTTCGAGTGTCGCATGAATCTGTTGGATGTCGCTCGAATAAGCACCTATCCCAAGAAGGATGCTTTCTTGACCAATTCCCAGAGACAGTCCTGGCTGAGAGTGGATCAATGAACACTCGGTATTTACTGGAACAACAGGGTTCAGCTATTTTATTTTGTGTGATCCGGCTTGTGCGGATAACTGGCAAACTTGAGATAAACGTGTTCGCTTTAGTACCTATCGTAGAGTTTTCTCATGTGAACCATCACTGTCTGATCTACTCTTAAGTTCTAGGCTTCATGAAGTGTGCCAGCTACGATGAACTTGTGCAAATAGGTTGTTTTCCGAATAGCCTGACATCTTCAATGTTCTTTCTACGAACAAACTGAAGGTCTCAGTGTTTCCAAAAGGCTTGTTTCCTTTCACGAGTTTAAATTAACGTTTGTCTCACTCTGATATTGGTCAAGTGTGCCTTATTGAAAGGGTTGTATGTTGGCATACTGTTGCGAAAAAAGCCAGGTACACATAATGCAAATGGAAGAAGGAAGATCGGGGGGGGGGGTAGGACATACCACTGTTTTACGAATCCCTACTAAATGAAATTTTGTGAACACTGTTCTATATCACATGTATGTATTGGTACTCAGCTTGACTTACCACCGCAATCCATTATGTGATTCCTGGACGATACTGCCATATGATGATTATACATAGCTCGTTCGACACCGACAGTCTTCGGTTTTTATCCCTTCACTAGGGACGTGGCAACTCGGTATGACGCCCAAACAAATGTGTAATATTCCACTTATTTGGCTTCGAATTGCTATTTGTAACTTGAGGTATCCGCACAATAGGCTCATTGTCGAAGTAGAGACAGGTGCCATGATCTACGTGCAACTGAACTCAGTTTTTGCGGAAGCTCATTTAGAGGTAAATGTCCGGTAGGTGAGTCGTCTCGGATTGGATTCATGTCCTCGTCACCTGTCTATTCGACTGAACTGTGGATACTTACATTTTCATTCAAGATCCTCGAAAACTCGGTCTCCTTCGCCTCAGCTGTCACTGTATACTAGTGTGTTTGGCTTCCTGTCTACTCATTTTCTCTTTCCAGGTTTGTGCCGAAAGTGATTTCCAGAGACTGACACAACTGACCGACTCATGGAAGCAACGTCTTGAGGCTCCGCGAGAACCATGTAGAATTCATACTGGTTTGGACCCGGAGTCTAGACCAATAAGGATGAAGCCACACTGGATGAGGGAAGGCTGATGATCGACTCATCGACCAAACTGTGAAGCCCCAGAATTATCCCACAGATATTCATCAAATTTTATACAAATAAACTCCTCATAGACTTACGTTTTATTCACCACAAGGAAACTCTGAATATGATCCTGAGTGACGCCCAATTTGATCCAGACATTTGTTACGTCGTTAAAATAGGATCTCGAAGAGAGATCATCTTAACAAGAAGTCAACTTCCTGAAGACTTAAATATCGGAAACTATCACGCCTGAGAAAACCACACTCTAAATCTCACTGAAACTTGTAATGCACCTTCCTTTGGCGCATTTCCTTTTTCAATAGTTGTAAGTAGACATCCAATATTACCGTGAACAGAAAACGACATGCACATTTATCGAAAACACCGGACGTTCACGTTCCCAACAGGAGTTAATCGAGTGGGAATACTTTAAAACTTGCTTGGACACTGTCTAACCCAGTGAGGTGTTGTTAAACGTGAAGCAATAATATTTTACTTCACGTTGAGGCTGTTCAATTTTTATGAACAGTTCCACTTTGAAATGAAATCCCATTGCTGAAAAACTCCTCAGTATTCTATTGGCAAGTTACTCTGGGTGAAATTTTTGTCATGCTGACGAAGGTGATCGTTCTGTCCAGAATTGTGGCAATTATGTGTGGTTTACAGGCCATCTGGATTTGCAAACTTAATGGAAGGTGCACTTGGTTTGTTAACCAACTGTACTTCACTTTGATGGACATAGAGTATGAGAACATGAGAAGCATGAAAAAACTTGAAGCTGTCAGTCTACGACGTGCCCTGAACGTTCCGCGGTTTTCGGCTAATTACATGAGGTAACCTTGAACCATCAGTGATATTCGTGTATCTTGGTGTTGTCCCCTCTGTAGGCTACGAATGACCTAATTTATGAACGCATCAAATTCATCCTGGTTACCTTTTCATTTGGGATTTTCTTCACTGTCATTCAAGTCTTGGATAGGTGCCTTGCACACATATTTCAAGACTATTTTTGGATTTATAACAGGACAAATCTGCCGGACTTGGATAGATCGAATGTGGTGGACGATACTATTAGAATGGATGCTAGTTGATAAAGTTGTACAACAGATGTTCAGCACACTTTTTAACAGTACTGTAATCTACGGTTCGAAACCCCGAACATTGGACAAGATACACATTTAAGTGCAGTGTGTCCGATTAGGTTGGGTTTGAGAATCCTTGCACCGTGGGCTGTGTGTACGATCAGTTGGACTAAGTCACGCTGGTGAGCGGGTCAAGGTTCAAACGTCTTTCAGTCCCCCGGGACTCTTTCCTATCCACTAGTACAGAGTAACAACCGACTAAATGACTTACATCTGTTAGTTCTGTTTTGATCGAAACACACGGGAAAGTAACCGATCAAACGGTATTCGGTATAAATGTAACATACTCTGTTCTTAGAATACGCTGGATATTTATATGGCTATTCGGTGACACTAAATTTCACTTGGTAAAAATGATTTTTAGTCAGTGACTCGGATCAAACTTTTCCGGTACACTTGACTCGTTACCCAATTTGGTCAGGGGTGCTGCGCGCTTAAACCGTAACAGCCAAGGTATGACTAACGACGCCAATGTGGGAAAAGTCCGGAGTAAGTTTTGACCGATATAAACGTCTGCTTTAGGTGAGCTGTTTTAGAAAATGTCTCACAGCTTACCAAACAACGGGCGCATGGAAGTGAACCCACCAGAGTTCAACGGTGTAACTACGTAAATTGAACAACACCAATATAAAAAACTGGACGAAGTAAAATTTTTCTAATTCAGTGAGGCGGTGGTCAAATATCAAGCCAATAGCTCAACAATTGTCAGGTTTCCTGTGAAAATGAAACATCGGCTAGGTTTGCACTGAGGTTTGACAAACAAGAAGAACAAAACCGATTACTCTTTGCGTAGACTCAGTGGGCTTGTGTACGGATGTTGCCATTTTTGGGGTCGCGCCGACCATGCGATTATGCAGCGAACTTTTTGACTCGTTGCATTGGATTTGTTGTCGTTCACAGTGTTATGTGGAATCTGATCTGGGGTTTTGTTGGATATGTATTTTGTTCATATTCACACCACTCTCGTTTGAACGGTCGTTATCCTGTTCTGGGGTAACTACTCTGGTGAGTTCACACCAAAGGGGGAAGCACTGGACTCGAGTTTCGCTCTTATTAGAGCTCATCCGCAATACATATCCAATGGCCATGCCGGAACTTAAACTCCGGACATCCGACATGTGTGTGGAATCACCAATTAAGAGAGATGTGTGAAGTAAAATCACCTATGGATAGGAGTTCTCCGTGGACTGTTACTTCATAACAAATTCTGTCGATGAAATCAAGAAGAAACCTGATGAGATGAAAGTCAGTAAACAACTCGAAGCAAACCATAACCACCTACGCAGAAAGCAAACTGACAACTGGGATGAAGTGCAGCTTACCTAATCACGCACCAGGGACGAAGCCCTAGAAAGATTCGAATGTGCTTTACCTCAAAAACTTCGGTTTTTCTACCAAATGAGAAAGCGTTTCAACCACTCGTCTTGTAAGTTATCGTGGTAGGTAAACTAAATGTGGCCAAAGATTGCGCACTCATCTCCAGTGTTCGGTGGATCGATAATTCTCTCCTTGCACACTTTCCTTTCTCATTCCGAAATCTACTGTTTCTGAATTCTTGCTGATGTAGTCCGTCAAATAAGTCAGCTTCGCTGGTGCATTTCCTCCGTGGATATTATTTACAAAGAGAATGACAAGTCCCTCAACGACCTTCATAGGTTACTTTTCTCAATAACACACAGTCATTCTTGATGGACATCAGCTTATTCCGAGATCTCTTCCAAAATTGCTGACATCACGGGCTTAAGCCTCTGAGTTGTCTTCATGGAATGCCTCCCACAATTTGGGATATTCCCGGTACTGTTGTAAGTAGAAATGAGAAATGAGAAATGAGAAATGAAAATCACGCTGCTAATAGTCCGTTTTCTATTAATTGTTTGAGGGGATTTATTTCCATAGTTACCTTAACGATGAACCTCCCAGCATGCGGGAAAATCATTTCAGTGAACCCACGAGTAATTACTGTAAGACGCTTCAGGCGAGCAAAGTCCCCCCGAAAGTCGCAAGTAATGTCTGATAGGATGCACTTATTTCGCAATATGCAGGTTTGTTTACCAAGACCCAAGATAGAGGAATATTTGGATCATAGTTGAGGAACACTTCACCGTGTTCGATCTGCATGTGTGAAACCAACACTAAAGTGAGCTAGAGAGAATCGTACCACTGGTGAGATCTATCAAACCACGTACTGCCGCAGGAAAAAACTCTCTACAGCCATTTTCCTGCGGGCCAAAAATTCAGTCGGCTGTATGAAGAAGAATATATGCTCGCTTTACCGATTTCAAAATAGGGGATTGGGGCCTGGTTGATCTTCAGCAGGGGATTGGCTCAACATGGGACTTGACTTCATTGATTTTTTTTTGAACGCTTGGAAAACAGCTTTATTGTTCGGATATATATATATATATATATATAGCATTGAAAGTTAGCACATTCGTGCGGTTTCTATCCTCTGAAGAGAAGTTTAGAGCAACTGGCCTGGCCAAGGCTGGAGAACCTAACCACTTCAATGGCCGTCTGCTATAGTTTTTTATACTGAGGGCATTCTCTGAACCCCATTCTCACACGAACTCTATAAAAGGCTATCCAATGATAAACGTGAGTTAGTGTGGTGCTTTGGTAAGGGCATTATTCAACTGTTCAGGAGGCTAGCAACATGTCTGTTTACAAAGTTAAACCCAGCTTGTCCTGTCCAACTTCCGGAATCCCGTTCAAGTAAGAAAATCCGAGAATCTCGAAAGGTGTTTTGTGTTTTGTATCTTTTGACCTGGTTCGTGGACGTTTGCTTTCTCTTGTCCCTTCCGCTAGGATTAGATGTTGTGAGAAGTGATTGTAAAGATATGATTAAGATCTAAGTGATTTTTCCCACCGTCGATACTGAGGAATTTTGTGAATGAATCGCCTGGTAGCAGTTAATTTCCATGATTCAGTGGAAGGCATTTGGGAACTACGCGCATGATGAGCTGATGCAACCTCAGTCTCAAATTGGACAGTTTCCGTGCCAGGATTTATGGTTTTTATTTCATTCTGATGAAGTAATTCGTCATGGTACATTGTGGCATAATATGGCATGTCATACTATTTTGTACTATTGTCCTGAAACGAGTAAAAGCTGTACGCTCAGTCAACTCAAAGCCACAAAGTTTATGAGTACTACTCTGAACAGTTTGGTCAGATTTTAGTGAGGTGAGTCTACGTTCAACAGAACAGAAGCAGCTCATCGCTGTTTTCTCAAGGAACGAGCAACAGGGTGAAGTCCGAGTGATTCTGGGACCTAGACCGTTTTGTGTGCTCTAGAAGTGGACTGATAGATTAATAGATAGTGTTGAAATTTGTTTCTTATATCCTATCTACTGAGGCAGTGGGATCCTCTCAATTTCATGCTGTGAACTTTTCAGAAAACGTTTTCTATCTTCAGCCTTGCTTGTGGTTTAAATGAACCAGTTGTGTTATTTGCACACTAATCTGGTTGTAAAAAAAGACTTGACTGAATCCCAGCTAAATGTCTAGCCTATAAGTGTAGTTCGCCTATCGTGTCAGATTTGGGTTCAAATAGAACATAAGATCAACGGAAATTTGGAGACTGTGACCGTTCGATGAGCCTCAAGAAGGGCAAGCTCGTTCATGGGCTGTCGAACAGCAACCCTATGGGAAGCGTTCCATCAAACACTTCGCCTTTGCTATCATGTCAACCTTAACGATCTTAATAAACAGTGTCTACTGCCAACAGCCCACAACTTTCGGGCATCTTATTAACAGCTTAGTTGGATTTTGGCGAAAGGTTGTGGATCCAAATGTATCTATGGGTTGATGAAGGCTCACAGTCGGAATAAATCGAGCTCCTCAGCTCCTCAGGTTCATGCTTCGTTGAGGAGCAGAATTCCCAGAATAAATCACACGATTTCTCTATTGCCTACAATTTCTCACTTCAAATCGATCCCGTTCTGTCAGGGAATCAACCAAGATCTTTTCTTTCATACGGCGAAAACCCCGGAAGGTGGAGGTGGAGGTTTTGCACAAGAAGGAGTCTAAACTATTCACCGTCTTGTTCAGTAATGTTGTCTTTACTGTTCGGCCAAAACAAAATTTCAGTGTTAATTTAATTTAACGAAATGATGGCGAACACTCTCCTATATCATAGAGCATTGTTTGCTGCTCAGATGGTAGGGTTTTGATTCATTCCTGCCAACTCAGTTTTTCACATCTATGTCTCTCATCCCTGAGTTAAATTAATGGATTTTTATGACCAAATAAAGTGGAGCGCTTCGGATATTCCTTCGCAGCTATTATTGTCCTGTTGCATGCATCACATGAAAAGACAGGGGTATTTTGGTAAGTTAGTTGTTCACTGGTCTTCCTAATTTTGTTGCAAAAGTTTCGTCGCCTACTGACAGGACATCATCAAGAGGTAGATAGGTAACGGCACAGATTGGTGCAGTCCGGTTAGAGGTACATTTTCGTCTCTCAGCATAGCCTGTTTCCTACCCTGCAGTTACCTTGTTTATCAGGCCATTTGAAGTCAAAGACATCTGTGATCTACTTAGCTGATGGATAAAATATCCAACTCAAATAAGGCCAGAATGTGAACTCTAGAACACAAACCGACTAACATTAATTTTTTCGCGATATTTTCTTTTAGTCACTACAGTTAAGGGTTTGTGAAATTAGGAGTGAATGACACAACGAAACAAAGCAAAAATGAAGCGAGGTCAGTGGGTAAAAGCGCAAAAACTGTTTACGTCACGTTCAATCAGCCTGAACGGTCAGCGATCACTTAAGCAAGCGATGGGCGTTTCAGTATACGAACGAAAGCTCTCTATGGGTGCACGGACTCGGGTTACGGGAGCGAATCACATTGGCTTCATCTGTGGTCAGATAATGATGCTGAACGGATCTTGGTAGATAAATCGGAACTTGGTAGATTATTCCAAAAGCAGTTTTGGAATTAACCAAATGACCAGTAAGAGCATCGGCTGGGTAACTGGGAGGTTACTGGTTTGAAACCACTACTATATGTGTCTCTGCCTCCAAGCTATGTGTATTTGGGCTTCCCATTTCAAGATCTATCATACTTCGTTCGACTATGTACCAGTGTCTTTTAGGTATCCTGACGATGCCAGTGTCTGGCCCAGTATCAGAGCCACACAAGAGGTCCACTCATGACACTTATAGGTACCGACAGTTAGACGCACATATCAGAGAGATGTGTGAGGGTTGACCGCATAAGCTTGGTGGAGAGTAAGCGTACTTGGCAGTCCAGTTGGTAGGGCATCAGTCCCGTGGGCAGGAAATCCACTGTTCGCGCCCAAACCTAGGGGTATCAGTGCTTTCATAGTTTGTGCATTTGGACAAGGTTTACCCAATCCTCCCCATTATATATCCTATTGGGTCAGCTGCGCTTCACATGGCCAGGTCCGAGCGCACTCGTTCACACGTTTGCTCAGTTTTATGGTTTCACTATGAGTTATGGTCTGTATCATTTGGATGGTGCAGAACGAAACACATGTACATCAAACTGAAACACAAAGCACTAATTCAATGGACAGTTTGGTCAACACAAAAAGGAATGTTCTCTAGCACAACGTGATACCAATGCGCTCATAAATCAAAGCCTTTTGTTGACTGAAGCATTCTTGAGAATGCAAACAATTTGTCACAGGACACACTCTGCTGTGAGTACAAAAAGGCGGCAAGCAGTTCAGATATATTGGTTTATTCATTCATTACCGTGCCATACATGTCTTGCAATTAGTGGTGTAAGCTGATAGTCTTTGAAAATGTTCCGTCCTATTCTATCTCCAGTTTGGGTTCCTCAAGTGTACGTTGGCTAACAAACCTTCCGGTGGTCAAGCTTGCTGCTCACTGCAAACCACTGGTGGCATCATCACATACGCTGCACGGGGCTTGATCGGCACCTACACACCAAGAAACCTTGCAACAGACTCCAGTCCATTATGCTTCCACATAAAGTGTGTCCTCTGTACAGAGTAATGTCAGTCTATACCGATGGTGTAAAGCTACGTTTTTAGCTTACTCACTTTACCACTCAACCATCTTTTGCTGAACGGTTTCGATTCCATGTTATTCAGCTTGCAGCAGTAGAACTGTGGGTTTGAATCTCCCTCAAGATTTGTGAGACGCTCACGGTTGACAATCCACAATGAAAATAGAACAGTTTGCCAATCCTGTTCAGTTTCCCCAAAACGATTTATTTGTGCTTACACAGTGAAACTCTAAGTCTAAAGATTTAATGACGAATCGACAGAAACAGTCCCAGAACTTCCTGTCTGAACTCAGTTATTAGAGCCGAAGGATGGACAGTCTCCCTACAAAAAGAGATGCCGAATGAGAGAATCACTAGAGAAAACAAAAGGCTGACTTCATAAGTAAAAGATAAAATGAAAGCAAGATAGTTAACTGCCTCTAAAAAATCAACCTCCAACTGTCTTGAAAACATTCTATCAATAACGTCAACTCGTTTTCATGCTGGCGACAATCTTGGAAGAAAAGAGCCTTTGGCAGATGATTGTTTTCAGGTGTACGCTTTCACTGCGCTTTAACTGAAAAACAACGTCGAATAGTGACTTTGAAAGGTTCATCTCTCCGCTCTTTCTCAAAAAGCTCAGATTGCAATAAAACGAGTTCCTAGCTGTACCAGAAGTCATTGTATTGACGCCATTATCCCTTATTTTCCTATCTCGGAAATTCCACAAATCACCCGCAACCTTTGTTTCCTACAGTAGGCTACTTCTGAGAAAGCTGAGTGCTCAGAAGAATTCGAGGTTTGGGCTTGGGTACTCAGGAAGAAGCTGCATATCCAGTGCATAAGGCGGTCAAAGTTCTTGCCATGCAAATTACAGGAAGGATTAGTTGTTTGCGCTGCCTTAAAGCAAGCAAGGAAATGTTTTGGACCCTTTGAGTTCCGAAATATTCGTATTACATATGGAATGGCCTTACCATCGAGAGTTCTCAGGCTTTCTGCAGTGTAAGGTGCAATGGAGAATGTATTTAATTACCATATCCATGAAACACCTTCATATCATCATCCTCATCGAAAGCACAACATCCGCGTTCAACACGGATATTTCGCTGCCATACAGCCATGATTTATTTGAAAGCCTCATGTGAAGAAAAGGGTAAAAATGGATGAGGAATGGACCTATTGTTAGATTACCACAATCATTTCGAGGTGCCTATCCCTCCAGATACCCATTCAGACAAGCTGGATAGAAACTGATAACAATGACGCTACTGGCATCGATTGGAAGCCATATCTAGCAGCGTCTCTAACGAGGAGCAGTGGGAATCACGCGGTCCCCAATCCTGGAAGGCGAGTAGCACCGACAGCATCCAGACGTTCCATAATCTCTTTCATGTCCTTCTGCCAGGTCAAAGGTTGGCCATCTCTCTGCTCCGCCACTCTGAATTAGGCATGGAAAACAGCACCCTCCTCGGCAAACAATGGTTCGGCATATCCAATACATGGCCTGACTAACGCATCTTCTAGTGCTGCACACATTCTTCAATGGAAGTCCCCTTTGCACAACCGAAAACTCGCTTTATGAATGCCTCGTTAGGGATTCGCCGACATCAACCCATAAAAGCAACCTGAAGAGGTCTCAATTCTGATACTCCAACAGGCCAGGTCTCATGACCATGCAACAAAACAGCCGGTAATCTAGCCTGACATGCACGTCAATTGCGATTCAGGGATATGCTACTTTGAAGCCAAAGGTGACTCAAATTAGCAGAGGCGACCCGAGTCATGCAGATTCGGGCATTGAACTCATCTGTCACACTACTATCTTAGATGATACAACTTCCAAGATGCCTATAACACTCCACAGTTTCGAGTGCCTCTCCGTGGGATGTACTTGGCGAGTTCAGTGACTGCATGTCCAGGAGCCTGACCTTACAATTTGTGGGTGCAAAGTTCATACCAAAGGATGGCATGACTTTGGCCAGTTCATCCAAAAACACCTGTGCCTTCTCGTTTTTGAAGACGAGAATGATGTCGTCTGGATATTCCAGATCGGCGAGGTTTTCTTCAGCAGCTATTTGAAGACCAGGATTCTGAAGAGTTTATTTACACACGCTAATAAACTAGAGTGACATAAGAAGTTGTCAAAACAGTGAGACTCTCTTAAGTAAAAGTCTACATCTGACTATCAGATGCATCTGGCAAATACCACATTTCGGAAAAATACGTTACACTGGCCACTGGGGACATAAGAATCGCGTCGGTTTCTCTCCAGAGTTGCGAAGTTAATTTGAGGTACTAGTCTGATGTGCACAGAGAAGTTTGTATGTACTGCCCAGTTTTGTCCAGTTTCTCCATTCTGATGTATAAAGATAATAGTTGCAATTTCTGGTCGTTACATGCACTCGATGTTTACCTATACGTTTGGTGTGATTAACATTCACCGGTCAAAATTTGTGTGTAGAATTCCACAAAAACCAGGACGTTGTTCGGCATACTCGCGATGGAAAACCAATGCTGAAGCTTTGGAGATAGCAACCAACCGAATACAAAATAGGTTCCTACATTTGTGTGCACTGATTGGGCATGTCACAAATGTGTTATGACTGCCTCCGTATTTGAACTCAATTCGGATGATTAGATTGTACGCATGTGTAGTTTATCCAACCATAGATGAAAGTGATTGATGTCAAGTAATTCTGAAAAGTGTTGTCAAAAATTCTACTCTGATTGCTCTGGTGCCACATCGGAAATCACGTAGAGTTGCGGTTGCTGACATCACGGTGTTCGATTTGGTGTCGCACGGTCACATAATCAAACCAGGCGGGAAAACATAGTTTGCACTAGTATCAAGATACCTAACTGCCATCAGTTTCCGTTTTCCTGTGAACAGCAAACATGGCAGTCGGCAATTTAATACGATGACGCCTCAGAAACAAAAACATCTCTTACCTCCTGGTTATCTTCTGAAGGTTCTACATAATAGCACGAATGGAAGTCATTTCGAACTTGGTTGCTGCTTAGCAGCAGGGCCAGTATATAGATATATCTTCTCTATAACCGAGCGGAAATGTGTGCAAAAGTGCTCTATCCTCTCAATGAAAAAACCTCAAATGTACCGTTTTTCGCACTTCGTTTGGACTAGCCCGACTAATGCCCTTCCAGGCAGGACCATGTTCCAGATGGTCCGTGAATCCGAAATACAATTTATTTATGAATTTGTTTCGGGATATTTCTTACCACTTCGAATATGGATAAAGTGAAGTTGAACGAGTACAACTTTGGGATTTATTACGCTATGTACCGAATTCCAGTACAAAGGTTACATTATCTATCGTAAATAGCAAAATCATCCCACCGACCTGTAAAGAGTTTTGAACCGTAACCCATAAAGTTTCGCCTTGATGCTAGGAATACCGCCTACTGTTCACCGACAGACTGCACATGAAAGAAAGCTAATGCTATTCAGTAGAGACTGTTTATTGATATCTACCGAGGAGTGAACTTTCCTGGAAGACATTTCTTAGAAGAGTACCCTAAGATGTCAGTTTAATTAGAATTATGCAATCTTGTGGTGGAGCAAACCCTCAGGCACTTCAGCAGTGTTTCACAAAACCTTCAAGAATCTGCATCATACATCAGGCATCTACAAGATTACTTGTGGCTCCTGAAGTTAGTCAACACCATCGAGCGAGCACACACCCGAAGAACAACCAGCGAATCAGAGGGGAAATCAGTTCATTCGAAAATGTACGAAACTAAGGGTATAGATAAGCAGACAGTATACTACACACCAGGTGATCCAGTAATGGACGCGCATTTCAAAACCAGTAACTAGACATTCCATCGTGTAGTTGTACTACGGCTACCAAGTCATACGTGAAGATGTAAACTTCAATACCAAGTGCTGGTTTGAAAATAATCATTCTCTGTATCTAACAACCCTACAGTAAGTCACCATATTTAATACAGCATCATGGTCACATGACCCACCGAAACACGACATACGATCAAAGTTCCTTGTTTTTCAGAGGTAGGTAGGTAGGTATGACAATGAGGCACTAACGTTCTCATATATTATTGCTGTCAGTGAGAACGATAATGACGTTAGACAAAAAGTTTGCAAAAAAGAGGGAGTAAAGCCCTGACTGTATAGGTACTTTTACTCAGAAAAAATGATATCCGCAAATGGTTTTAGTGTTCCCTTAGTCGGTTAAGAGACCAAATTTGTCGTCACCGATGGCAAGTATGAAATCTTGGTGTGGTTGACGAATAAATAGGCTTTTTGTGTATGTTTTCCAGCTTTTGGATGGAAATAATCGCTGGTGCTACTTCGTGAATTTTTATGTCCTGATATTGACTTTGTTTTTAGGTGAATTTTACCAACCCGAATTCGTAGTTCTGATTCCTTGAACTTCTTAGTTGTGGCGTTTTTTCCGCTAAACTTTCCGAAACAGCGATTTCACACTTTCTTCGGGAGGCCGTAAATTTGATCTCCGAAACGTTATGTCTATCCATGAAAGTTCCAGGTGACAACAGCAGTCGATTTCGCTAATAACTTGATATCATATCATGCCACACAGCATCGTATCACAATAAGTTTTGTCTTAACTATTGCTCAATCCATGTAAAATGCGATTATCAACGACACCTTGCATAAAGAGGTGAGGAGACGCCAATCTGTCATTGTTTGTACTCTTATCGACGGTCTGTTGGAGCTCTTCCTGAAGTTTGATGGGAGTGTAGTATGATTCAGAATCTTTCAAGTTCCATGAAATTTCATGGTCTTCCCTAAGTACTGATAGAATGATGTGTGGGAAAAATTGACTAATGTGGATGATCTTGAACCTTTCGGGGTTTATCGAGTTAATATTGCCTGAGACTAAAGAGTTGTTTTCTTCATCTCAATTGACCTTTCTCGCTTACGCGTGTATACCTTTCAAGCGCAGTTTTTTTTCGCTAACTTGAAATGTGTTGGTTGATTGTGTGTGTATAGCTTTGGGTTCCAATTCTCCTAACCTGTTCCCACGAAAACGAACGATATACTATGCCCACGGGAAACTTTCATAAAGTGTGGCTCTTGTTACAAATGTTTGATCATTGGTTGGTGCAATCTGAATGTAATTTCGGAAATTCCATAAAAATTCAGTCATCGATACGGGGAGAAAATGATAACCAACCAAGCTGGTTTCCCTGGTTGTTTGTGTTCATCGTTCGTATACCTTTTTGTGTTGTCCACTCGGGCCATGTTGTGCGGTGGGATGCACTCTTCGATAAAACTGTGAATGGAAAGTTCGCAATGAGATGAATGAAGTTCATTTCTGCAGAAATCGAAGCGTATAGCGCTAGTTTCTGTAAAACAAGTCAAACTGATTTTAGAGAGGTAACCACATCTCTCTACCCTGTAATAAAAACAGACTTCGTATATTGCAGACGTACAAAATTGCACCCGTTGTTTGGTTTTGGTCCAAATGAACCACAGCTTGCGGTTGTTCGAGTGCACAGTGTCTGATATGACACTAGAATGGTTCACGAGTGGTTGCATTATCGTTCCTTTAGAAGTAAAGAATTAGTTGTCTGGGCACAACTTCTGGTCCTGAAGTTTCGCCGAACAAAAGGTATGCACTGCTACCTTGCATGTAACGCACGGGCTTTTGCACGATCGCGGCAATTTGAATAAACCGAGTTGAACGATCAACTAAAACGTGATGGACAGAATTTGATTTGCCGCAAAGCTCACCATTTGAGGTTGGTTTATGTCGAGCGTGACCAGGTCGCGGAAGTCTCTCTATGAAACTGTCATTTAAAGTAAACCACCATGCATGGTTTCACATCCCGTGAGGATTTGCAAACGAGACTCACTTTTTTAGCACTGAATCGTCTATACGCATTTTTGAAGGACAGTTTACTGAGAAGTATGTGACAAATTTAAGGGTGATCGAGTGGCTTCGTTAACATTCTTTCGGTTGCAGAATCTTCCAGGTCGCTCATGTGCCCTCGACTTTGAAGACAAACACAAGACTCAAACACAACTTAACCTTTCTGAAATGTTATTTCAGTCATTGCTTTACTCAGTTCGATCTGTATTTCCGTTCCGAGAGATAACACCCAGGTAAATCGATACATTTACTCACTAAGGTCACTTACTTCTCATTTTGAAGAAAAGTAGACTATTGGCACTCCAAAAATTGTTTGTTTTTGAGTTTCCAATGAACTTTAATAAACTAATGGACAGAGAGCTTACTGTTGTTGAGCCACATAAGCAACTAACGTGAAATCATCGGTGCAAGCGCTCATATGACAAGAAAGGTACTCTCGAAAAGTCTAAATTGTTTGCAAGTCTCGATATCTCCGGATCAAGATCTCATTGCCAGAGATCAAGATGAACAGTTCAAGGTAAGATGTAAACAACTGAAAACCATTTTGCTCCAATGGTTTCTTCGAATATATTTAAGAGGAGGGGGGGTCTTCGTGAAATGTTCTCCAGCGAAAATCGTGGTAAACTATGTGGCAGCACTCTAGGACGAATGCATATTTTTCTGCAGTCTTGCGGAACTTGGTACATATTTTGCTTCAGGAATTTGTAACCGGATACTTTGTTTGCATTAAATCATCATCATTTTCCGTATCCACTGTAAATAGTGGTTGCCATATAAGCTAAGCAAGATTTCTCTGAGTGTGACAGTGTTTCGTTCCTTCTCAATTCGTAATTACGACGATGGCAAGAACAGCTTTAACCTTGGTAACGTTGGCATTGTGTGCTGTCAGTGGAGGTAAGTCGACTACAATCATGGAAAATTTCTGAGCTTCCTGGTGAGCTTGCAGTTGGCTTGTTGAAAGGTTGATAAAAATATCAAGGTGGTTAATTGAGTAAAATACGAGCTGTGGATAGTAGCTCCTTCAATTTGAGTCCAACCATCCTTTACTCACTCGTTGTGGCTTACAGGCTGCCTTGCTTTAGAACTGGGATAAACGAGTACCGGATCGTCTACTTCGTTCATTTCTCATGTTAGGAAGTCATAGCACATTTCTATCACGTTCTCAGGATAAGATAGTCGATAAAAACCCTGAAGTACCTTGATTAAAGTATAAACACATCTCAATACAAGATGCGTGGTACCTAACCATCGCGAACATAAGAGGTATCCGTAATCGTCCGTTTGTCCTGTCGTGCTCATGGTAAGACGCAAACAATTATGCAGAACTTGCGATGAAATTACCCCGCTATCGTAACAGAATTTGTTGCTTGATGTGGGTTGCGTGTAACTGCACACCGATGAGCAAATCGTTATGTACTTGCTTGTTTCGGATGAGAGGATCTCGACCTGTTGCATTCTTTATGGCGAAAAAAATAAGTTACAGTCGGTGTTTAAATTAACAACCACTTGTATTCTGATTTTTTGTTCTGTCAATCTGCAAAGATGAAGAATTTCTTGTTTGATTACTGAAAAATAGCACGAACCATTTAGGTTTCAAATAGGATTTGAACCGCAAAGTTTGTTCACTTAAGACTGCATCGTAGATCAAGATTTATAATAAAAATTATAATAACACACCAGATCATTCACCGTCATCCGAAACTTGTCTGACGAAACATACTACACCCCAAGTATTTTTTTAATTCTTGTGAAGATTTAGTCCAGTCCCAAGGGGTTCACGAGGTCTTTCGTCCTAAATAAGAGCCCTTTTGTGGGTGTGCAGTAAACGGATAGCAACACCTTTCGGTTATCAGCTTCAAGCTTTTTATTGAATGTCCAGGCATCCACCGAACTATCTCCGACAGGTCGGGTGTGATTCTTGGTCTAACCCGTCTACTGTTTAGTAAATAAGGCTACTCCTCACTGATCAGCTTCCACGTTGATAGTCCCACTGGCTATTCATATCTAGTCGATTTTTTTTACACAGTCGTTTAGTATTATAAGGCATCACATCTGTTCACAGTTGACTTTGGATGTTTATGCAAAAACGCTGCAAAAAAACTAAATTATGCTGCCAGCCAAGGAAAGTCTGTCATGAAATGTAAGGATAGGTTTTTAAGAGATATACCACAATATTGGCGAGCCTGGTAAGTGCCCAATCATTTTAGTATCCGAATGTTTTCGCTGAGAACATTACGTAGAAAGCTGTGAGTAATCTCTCGGACGTTGCTTAGTTTCACATTAACAGATTGATAGCCCATATATGCACTTTGTCCTTGCCCAAGACGAATTTTCTTTCGCTAGTGGAAGGAGTATTATCCTTAGTCTGAATTCGTTGTCGGGTTACATTTTAGCGAACAAGAGCTGGTTTTTTAGCTTTCCAGTATTTGGGCTCTTAGAAGGTGCCTTAGTGACGGTCCCGTACTATTATATCCGGTCTGCTTGCTTAGTACATCAGCTGTCAGCTGGCACACGTCGACACCATCAATTCGGACATGCAATTACACGTTAACTCGGCTGCGATGATGTGACGTCCATCGGTTTCACCTAGCCACCAGACGACGTGTTTGTTCCGTTCTGTCTCAAGTACGATGCGACATAGGTAGAAGCCAGGTCTTGGTCTAATGTTTGAAAGATATTTATGAATAGCCATTTGAGCACACAAGAAGGAAAGTTGGCAAATGGGTAGGAGGCAACTTTATTCCTCTTCTATCAGACACTTGGAACAGAAACGCCTATTTTCGAAAAATTTATAGGATAGGCTGGTTGTCTTCATAAGATCCAGTTTTGCTCCAAGAGGAACTCAAAACTATTTGTGTATACTATGGAGATGAAGCCAAGATTTTGTCCGAAGCAGCCAAACAACAAGTTTCTAGGGAAACTAAAGCACTGTAGGCGCTTGTAAATAGCTGTTATGTTTGACTTACAGTGGAAAGAAAAGAGTCAAACATAGTAGACGCAAAGTGACTGAACTTTTATAACGGAAAAAAGGCGCACGTAGATCGTTTTTAGGTTCATTATCATTTAAACTCATTTAGATGGAATCTTTTCAGTTAACCGTCAAAACATTTGGGTTTTACCCTCAAAGTTTTAAAACTGTCTGTTTTCACCACATATTTAGGTTTTGGCGTTCATAGGTCATCGTTTTCCCAACGGTCCTATCTACTTTCTTCTGAGGCTCCAGAACTATCTTGACTAAAGCAGTTTGACCTCTTGCAATTAACTCGTTCTACCGAAATCATTTTAAATTTTACGGACAAACTAGAATGTTCGCCAAACACTCTCATTTGCACACTAGTTCGATTCTAGTGAGAGACTCAACTGAATACAGCCACGTCTCTCATTTATGACAGCCTTCATAAACCGAATGTGCTGCACAAGATTGCCTCATGTTTCAGTTGATAAGATATAAGAGAAATCGCAGTACAGAATCTGGAAACAAAATCAAATCAATGTGAAAATGAGAGTGTTTGGAAAATTCCGTCCAATCCGAGTCCAAACAGAACATGAGGTTGACGGAACCTCGGAGACTGCGCCTAACTGATGAGCCCCAAGAAGAATGAAACCGGTCTTTCAAGGAGTTTTCATCAACCTTACAAGTAGTGAGTATCTTCTAAATTAGGTTGTTATTTCTACCTGGATCCCTAACCAAATAACAACTGTTGTCAGAAACTTCGCTCAATGCGTTTCATGAACTTTTTCAATCCACAGCAAAAGCAATTGACTGTTACGAGTGCACGGACTGCCCAGTACCATTTGATCCTTTCAACATAACGATAAAAAGCGACTGCAAATTGTGTTCGGTAAGACCACTTCAATTTTTGTCATGCCATTCATTTTCATTCCACTGTTTATCTAGCTGCTTTTATCGGCATGGCGTTTAGTTTGTTATAGGTCAAAGTAGTAGCGAGTAGTAGCGAATACTTGTTTGCATATGCATCGAGTTGGCAGACGAAATATGGCTATACTGCCGGAGAGAGTTGGAAAACAAACTCTTCCTGTTCCGACTCTACACAACAAAGCGAGTGGGCATTACATCACATCAAAGCTGTTCCCGTTGCGTTTGTGTATCTCGCTTGCCTAATCACATCGTTTCACTCCTGACTTTCAACAGGAAGGGATCAAGTAGACATTCTTGAAAGTGACGAGAAATCTTTTCAAAAAAAATTCTGATTTCAGGCATTATTCATGGTCTTGTGTGATCATGATGTAGTCCATATTTTCGTTCTTTGACACCGATTCTCAGTACAAAGCACTTTAATAGGACGACAGTTGTTGAAAACAATATATTTCGTTGAATTTATTTCGTGAGTAACACTGGACAGATGACCATCTGAAGTTATCAGGTTCAAAAAGTTCAAACTTGAACACTTTCATGAAGGACCCGAATCCCAGGAAGGAAACTTCTTGAAAAAAATACTCTCTCTGTAAACAACGACTTAATAATTCTCTGATAACACTTGTATTGTTAAATTTGAGCCTGTATCCTTGCAGCGAACATCAGGGTAGATACAGCTATTCAATTGGGATTGCACAAGAACCTTATTGACATGACCTACTGGGCGTATGAAATAAAGGCACATTTGGGAGGTTTCTTCCAGTTTCAAACTTTGAAGCTCATAATCCCCCTTGCAAATAAGCTATTGTGTGATAGATCGCGACTTCCTTCCGTATTCTCTTCATTCTTCATTAAGAAGATTTTATTCAAATCAACCAAGCAGCTTGTTTGTTTTGACGAATTCACCCCCCACCTCCAATTCTTGTTTACACGCGCGAAAAGTACACAGAGGTGCGACATCGCAGAACTCCATAAAGAACGTATCTGTAAACACTGTTGGCACGATTTTAATACACACTCAACACTGCTGCTCGCTCTGACCGCAATAATGTGGACAGGGGCTGCTCGTTCTGTTTGGTGCCCAAAACACTGGCTGCTGGGAATGCTAGAACAGGTAATGGGCAAACAGAGCAAGCTGATTCAACAATGCATCGTATAAGACATGAATATTCCAGTTTGGACCGGCTGGACCTACTTTAGTAATTGAAGGAGGTTTATACCTTCTTGGCTGTGCATCAGTATTCACTGGGATTTTATTCTGTTCCTCACTCAAGGTAGTGTAAGCCCAGCCCAGTAGGGTGTAAGCCATATATATATATATATATATATAT
>SJOL01006453.1:740384-752882 GCA_004794785.1 Opisthorchis felineus | reverse complement strand
ATATATATATATATATATATATATATGCGGCTAAATGATTCACGAACTCACATCATTTTCAACTTTTGGACATACAATCAGTGAACCCCTTGCTGATTAGGAAACTAATCCATAGATGGTTTAGCTTCTGGAGCGATCCTGTGAACTGAAGGCGTACAACTGACTTTATAGAAAACTGTCATAAGCGTGTTTGGCTTGTGTAGGAAAACCTTACAGCAAATTCAAACTCGGCATGAAATTTGATGACTACCCACGTCGTTAACATCGCAACATTTGCTGAAAATTGGCTTACTCAGTTTCGTCTGCAACAACACTGAAAAAGTCGGACAATTCTGGTGAGCTCTTTGAGCCTCAACAGGGCTTTGCCGGCTTTCTATAGTTTAGTTGCCTCTGGCTGTATTATAGGCAACCAATAAATTACCTTCAATATATTGATGAAAACCAAATTTGTTCCTGTTGGGTAAATTATTCAGAGGAACCCCTAATTCTCTTTTATTTGTTCCAAAGATTCCCTGCCGAATTTTGTCCCTTTGAAGTTAAGATGAATAAACGTATCCGAAAATTTATATAAACGATCAAAATATAACTTTTTATCTGTGGAACGCTAATTGGAACTGAAATGAAGACGCGGTCATCGTCAATTATCAGAGTGAAGATAATGCTCTCACAAGTACAGCTTCATTTATTCATTTTGTCGGTTTTAACTTTGAGAAAAAATCCTTTCTGGTGAGATTATAATATTGCACTTTTCAGTAATCTCACTCTTACTTCTTTTCTAGCTACAATAAACCAGGTGTAGACAGACTGGCAGGAACGTGTTTACTGAAGAGATGGGCTGCTTTACTTGTGTGTCTGTCGAATATCTTTACCGACAACGATGGAGCATTTAGAGAAAAGGAGATTATATTGTTTCCGCTCTGAAAGGTTGAAATTTCGGTTGCATCTGAGTGTTGCAGCTGCGTGATGGAAGACTAGCATATCATAACTGCTGGTTCTATGTACCAGTCTTTTGCCAACTTAGTGCTTTTTTTCTAGGTTAAGTCAAACCAAGAATTGCATATTGATTTGACGTCAGTAGTTCTAGCGCTCACCAAGTCAACAACGATCAACATGAAGCTCGACTAGTAAACATGGGAAAACAGCGCAGAACATTTTCATCATGAGGTGACAAAACTAGCCATCACCAATCCAGAAAGTATATTCTCTTTGGTTCTTGGACGTTTGTGTCTTCAAAGAGGACTGTAAAATTTTCTCAGTTCTGATAATTCCTCCCCTCCGACAGAGTAGCTCCCTTCTTTAGGAACTGTTTGACATTTGTTTGTTGTCATCGTTCCTACAAAGTCCACAAGTAGGCTGGGTCCTAACGAAAACGCTGCTTTAAAACCATGATTTCAGCTCATTAGACTGGTTTATTTCACGGTGAGCCGCCATAAATGCTCACTCGGAAGTTAGCTTGGTGAGCAAAACCTGTGAAGTCTCAAATAAGGTACTGGCGGACACCTAAATAGCACCCATTCTACCAACTAAGTTGGTCCTTGAGCGCCTAACACAATTTCTTTGCGCAGTAAACCAACCAGTGAACAAAGGTGTTCGTATGTTTTTTCTTTGAAAGTACTGGTTAAGTTAATTACAATCCATATCTATATTTTAACCCCACTCAACATACTGATAACATTCGGTGTAGCTCCACTCCGTATTACGATGGTAAAAACCACTGTATAAACATTCCCGTTAAACGCTTTCCGAATCAAGTTCAAAAACTGGTTATTACTTGCAATGAAAAGCATACAGTGCTGTACTGACTCTGACCCTTTCTCCTTCACACACAGACCTTAGAAACATTTAACAATGAGACGTTGATGGGAACGGAAATGAAATGCCTTCAACAGTGCACGCTCGCAGCCAGTGGGGAATCCGGTATCGTGAGGAGAATCATGTGTTGCGAAATGGACCTGTGCAATAGAATGGCGAAGAATGTCCACTCCTTTTGGTATTTGATGGGTTTAATGATTGCAATCGCGGTACACGGCATCGAATGCAGCTAAAACACTGCCAATTTCATCTTACTGACGGTGACCAACAACTGACATTGGCTCTCTTTTGGGCTTCCATCGAATGACGCGCTTGTACATAGGCATTGACCATTTTTTGCATGACATAATCCACCCTTCACAATTTTTTTATAAATTACATTTGCCGAGAGACTAAACTGCCATATACCGATTCAGAACTTCTTCTTTGGGCAACACCACAAATAAACAGAATCACTGAACTTCGTGTAGAAACTTGTGCATGAATACTTCTTTTGATCTGTATGCACTTTTCCTATAGTGAAGTTATAACAATGAGGAAATGAAATTTTAAAAGGTGACTTTGTGTGGGTAACTTCACCCCGCTCCGGTTGAGTAAAGGGTGTACATCGGCCGGGAATTTGATATGAGCTACCTAATTACCTCTTGGAACCTTCGGAGAGGAATCATTTATCTTACCATTACAGAGCCTGTAAATGTGAGATCATTTCACCTTGACTTGTAGTGGTTAACGGCCCTATAAGGAGTCCAGTGCACAGAACAAATTACTAATGCGAGTCAGATACAATGTCACAAGGAAAAAGGAATCCAAGTAAATCTTGACTCACAGTACACAAAAGGAGAATCCGTAGTTCCGTATTCCGTTGAACCACCACACCAAGAAGAGAATGTTCTATTTTCCTGGTATTCAGAACCTCCGGTGATGGTAATGTTAATCCACTGGTGTGAATAGATCAGTCCAGCTTTTATGGCTAAAATTTTTTGTTTGAGAGTTTTGTTTTAGAGTTAGTAACAGCCAATGATAGCCAGCCAGCGGTCAGAACCACAGTCACTCAGCAAAAGTCCCAAAGTCACGTTGGACCCAAAAAGCGGGCGCTTGCGGTTTTTTTATTGTAGTAAAACAAACTTTTGTACAATAATGTGGCTGATATTGATAGGGAGAAAGATGATGATATTGAGCGTGAAAAATAGCAATTTACAAGTGCTACAGACTTTTACTCAAATTGCAACCGAGAGTGTTGTGAGGTGACAGTGAAATTAAATAGAATTTCTTTAAACTCTTATAACGAGAATCCGTTCCGGTAATGCTAAATTAATGCCAGGTCTTTTCGAAACCAGCTCATAACTTACTTAAACAACACACAGTCAAGTGGTGCCATTCAGCACTGATTTTATGGAGTGAGGATTAAAAAAGTTTGCTTGTTAAAAGTCAGCTTCCAAACCTTAGTACACTTTGTGATTCACATCGTCTATTTGTATTTGACCCTAATAAGAAAAAAATCAACATGCCCTTCCCAACGTACGAATTATTATACTAACCGTGTACTTGGCTGGTGCGGAGTCTCCACTTAGCTTTTATATCCATCATACATGTAAGGTTTAATAAGACAGTGAGCGAAAGTACCGAAATAGGATGAAGTAAAATGCATCTTTTCACTTTGAAAAAAGTACTAAAAAGACCCTAAGTCAAGGACACTATCCAGTTTATCCTAGGGTTCATCAGTTGCTCTTTCCCAGAGCTGCAGGTGTTCTGTTTATCTGAGCAGTAGATAATAAACTTAGTCCCAAAGCGACAAAGCAATCTATCTGGTGGGAATAATACGTTGTCACAAAGGCCGTAGTTTCAACTGGATGCGTTTCACCGCTCAATGCACCGTGTGAGGTTAAGTAAGAGTGAATGCGGGTTGCGGAATTTTCGATTTAACGTAGTATTTTGTCCAAAAATGTGTAGCAAAACGGCCAGGTATGTACCGGTCATTTTTAAAAACAATCCACTTCGTTGTAGACCACTTTCTCCCAATAGAACTTGCTTTTTGTGAGCAAACTTCCACTGAATAACCATGGTCCGTGTGTACTTGTATTCACAACAATTAGTAGCACCTGTGGTTTATAGTATTTCTTTGTCTATGATCCCTTGCTTGAAGGGACACAGCTGACTCAAAATGATGGCTGTCAAATTTGACCAAAACATTTAAGCCTTGCGCTTGCGATCGACAAATTTATCACATAAATTATCTGGATCGGGATTATTTGAATAGCAAGCGAAGAGTCTAAGCTGAGACCTAGGATGTTCGCTTCTTCACTGAAGCATGTTTGACATGCAGTGTTTTCGATTACACAACCCAAACAGCTTGGCAACGCATAAGCGCCCGGGAGGGGTTTCAAAATAGCAGCAGATATACTCCGAAAGTCTCCTCGCTGATTGCAACAAACGTTACCTACCAACAATTTATTGGATAACTGCATGCTTGTCTGTAGTTTTTTTTCATGTTAAATTTCTTTGGTAATGCTTTCTGACGTAAACGTAAAACCCCGGCCGGAACAAAATTAGCATCTTCTAGCGGAATACGGACGACTACTTTGACTGACGTCATGTCCTTTGCTGCGCACAATCTTTCAACTGGGTTGAAGCTTCAGCTAGCCGCCAAGCGTTTAGAAACGCCACCGGCCAATCAGCTACTGGCTAACCATGGCGCTTCCGATTACTTCTGGGGTTCAGGACAACCTGTTGGAGACGTAGTTAGGGAGATTAATAAATATCAGTAACCCCAAAACAGCTCTACGCATGGGTTAGGAGAGCAGAACTCCTGCGTCACTAACTCGGTAAAGGCCACAAATGGTCAAACAGCAGCAAGAGGTTCCTCCATCTCCCACTTGGCTTCCAGAAGGTCTTTGATGAAGCCGATCTTTACACACTTCCTTCCGCTCCCATATTATTTACAGCAGTGAAACGGTCTTCCAATTACGCAAGTAGGGGAATTTGCAGTTTAAATTGATTAAGTGTTAACTAATCCTCACACAATACATATCGGTGCAAAGTAAGGCTATTTATTGGATCTCATATCGTTCAATCTGTGTCCAGATTACTGTTATTAATGCAGTCATCTATCGCCGTTCACGCAGAGATCAGACTACGGCCTCATGTCCGTATGGGCTACGACGCCACGGCGTTGTCAAAGGGACTTAAGGCCTAAAGCAGTCAGGTTATGCTAAACAAGCTCTGCTTACTATCGAAGAATTCAAGAAACTACACATTCTGCATCGAACCGCCCAGGTTGATCACTTTGTAGGTGGTCGTCGTGACTGTTGTAAATTGCTCTGGAGAAAGACCTAGAAGCGCATACATCTAATGGCCTCAAAATATCTGAAAACCTAAGACAACTGGCCCCAAAGGCATCTACATGTATGTAGCATGTAAGAATGGAAGTACAGAAATGTTGCTAGAATTCTTTAGATGGTGGAGGGCAAATGTGGCGCCCTCTGACTGTGTTGTTGAGCTAAGAACTTTTACCGTTCGTGTGCGCTCACACATAGTTTGTTCGTTGTTCCTCGTTCATATATCTCCACAGTTTTTGCGTCGACACTGTTGCCGAGATATACACTTGGGGCGCTGAATTTCACGCGCACAACTGGCACAACAACACCCTCTTGATGCTCCGATGTTGTTATCAGTCTGGAACCTCTGAGCAGCGAATACGGTTTTGTTGCATTTCGGCAAAGTAAAACTTGACTCCGCAAACTAATCAAGTATTTTCAAGATGAACACCGAGCTGAAAATAACTGCGGGAGTCCTTAAGATGCACCCTGTATACATGTTCCAAGTGTCGACGTTTTGGCAGAAGTTTTACCAGCCACTGTGCGTGGGCATGAACAACTGCGTGTTTCAGACCTGGGGTGCTGTAAATTGCCAAACGCACAGGCTTACATAAAATCTGATAAACAGTCTTTTTATGAAGCGGGTTTCCGAGTCAGACACTCACCGTCGTCACTGGAACAATTTGCAGTGACCAACTGTACGTATGGTCCCGCACGTATACTATGGTCATGATGGGTCTATTTGGCATTTTGCTGGTAGGTAAATATAGGAAAAATCATGCGATAGCGTGTAATAACTTTTATTGGCTGAAGGGGTACTTGTACCGCCGTGAGAAACGGTAAACTCCCACTGCAAGCGGACCTCCGCAAGTATCTTTGCGTCGTACGCATTATCTTTAATTTCGGCCTCATTCCCGGTATTCAGCTTTTTCCCAGTCGACCCCGTTTCCTTCCTGATAAAGCCATGTGAGCTCAGGGGCTCCTTAGGAAGTGCAGTTTATTGTTCACCAGCACTACCAGCTGAAGGCTGCGTAACCTAACAGGCCCCTTGAAGGTCCATTAGCTTTCAAGCATTCTCAACTTCATATTGGGACTTCAACGTTTCAGCCATCATCCAGTCCCCGCCTAATTGTTTAGCCTCTGACTTTGATACAGTGATTCTAAGTAGTACTTCTTGCATCTGTTGATTTTGCCATAGCTGTTCAGCAACTTGCTTCACGGAAGGCCACCAGCAATCCACACTTGACCCGATTTGTGCAAGTCAAAACCATGTTTCGTGAAGTTTATTCCCTTGATTCCATTAAACGAATGACTATTTTACACGTAACTCAAAGTGCATATGCTACGTATATTCTTCTCAGGTTTTTCACACTACCAAAAATGTGTGCAAAAACCGTTCCAAGGCCGGTGGTTTGTATGCGCTGATGTGAAAGTATTCGGTAATTCTGGGCTCGGTAGCCGCAAACAAAGCCAGTGATCCTGCGTCACCAAGGGCTATGTTTAGTGGGACGGGGCTAGCAGCGAAACTGAGACGTCTTCAGGTGTTTGACAGTCGGTGTCCCATGTGGGTTGGTGTCGGAGACTCCGTAACGAGGCAATCAGGAAGCGGGGTTTTGGTTGGGCAACGTGTGTGTGCCCAGCACCAGAAGCTGCGTTGGTTGGGGCATGTATTGGGAACGGCGAACCACGCCCAACTCAGTGGCGGAAGCAGAGAGTTGGTTAACCCTTGACCTTGAGGAGGGGCATAAAAGAGATTACGAAACGTTTGGGCTCTGCCATTGCTACTCGCCTTCCAGGATCAGGACCGCGTGATCCCCACCGCGTCTGATTGGAGACGCTGCAAGACACGGTTACCAACCGATATCAGTGGCGTTCTTGTTGTCAGTTTCTATCCAGATTGCCTGAATGAGTCTCTGGAGGTGTAGGCACCTCGGAATGATTGTAGTAGGCTAGCACTAATTCCCTCCACCGTCAACCTTCATTCTTTTCTTCACAATAAGGCTTTGAAATTAATCATGGTTGTACGGCAGTGAAGCATCTGTGTTGGACACAGATGTCATGCTGTCGATGATGATGGTGCTTGCACCGGCGTCAAGGCTCATTATTAGACTACGAGGCCACAAAATGGTTTGGACATGTTTGGAGCGCAATTTTAGGGTCAGTTTATGTGATGGAGCAATGTGTGTAATGGAGTGCTCACCTGACTTTGGTGTCTGCTTGGAAGAAAAGCTCTGATGAGAAAAACCAGGGCAATCCATCGCCTCTTTATAGTGAACTCTCTGAAGGGCCCATTGTAACTTGAATTTAGGGCGAGCACGTTAACCAACATGCAACAAACCCCATGAATGCACGCCAAACCGGTTCCCACCCGTGTAGTCCACCAACCACAATACTCCTTTGGTGTCGCGCCCTCAATCGCTGGCTGAAATTCCACCATTGCCAGCTCATTTACTTTAGCGAACATTTCCTGCACACTGGGGTCAAAAAGGCCTCAGTCGCCTACCCAGCGAATGCGGTGGCCAGGCGACCCATCGCAGTTGTGTAATGGTGAACGTCTTCAACGCCCCTCAGATAAACGAAATCACCAATGCAACCGATAAGACAACGAACACTTGATCGGTGAAGCTTCAGGGACCTAAGCTGAATCGTCCAAAGCGGTGGCTATCCTCTTAACTGCGACTTACCGATGCCACACAAAAATCCCATCACCTCGGCAAAGAACTTCGCTACAATGTTGCCCAACATAGCTTGCGCAGTCTTTTTTCATAGATGCCGCATCCTTATTTGATTCCCATGTTAATTTTATTTCCCC
The DNA here is from genome assembly GCA_004794785.1 of Opisthorchis felineus. NCBI lineage: Eukaryota > Metazoa > Platyhelminthes > Trematoda > Opisthorchiida > Opisthorchiidae > Opisthorchis > Opisthorchis felineus. The sequence continues at coordinate 744,944 of SJOL01006453.1, read as the reverse complement.
ATACCCATAGGACCACCAGACTGCAACTTTACCAGAAGATTGCCTGACAAATACCGAGTGCCATCATCAAAACAAATTATTCGTATCCCTCCAAAACGGTTCGAAATGACCGTTTCTTGCCCATCCGAAAATAGCTGGGAACGGTAATACGCTAGCGCATATCAACCCACACAAAATCTTTCCCTTCGTGTTTTAGCCCTAGTCATTCAGCTTTCTCATCATCATTTCTGGCGACTAGTAGCACCTCAGTCAAGCAGGCCGATCCCGATCACTTGTCTGCACCAAACGCAACCAGATGCGTTTGCCAGATGGTTCGTAGCCAAGACCTCAGCTGTTTCTTTTCAGCACAGTGTCACTTCACCGCAGTAACCGATATCAGTGCAAACGGGCGGGTTTTGTCCTTGATCCAGCCTCACACCCCCAGGACACCGTGGCGATCCCTCAGCTGATGATTAAAATACCATCTATATTGTCCACTTTCCTTCACTCATCCCTAGACTCATTTCACATCGCTTCAACGCTTCTTCGGACATTTTTCAACACCAACATCGTCAGCTCGAACCATGGTCATGTACAGTGATTATAGCTGCCGAACCTTGGGGACTGGTAACCAGGGAATCTGGGAAGATTTAGCGTAAGTGATTGTCAAATATGGAGCGACGGCCTCTCACAAACTGTGAACTGATTATCGTCTACCCGTGCCAAGTGCTACCTTTCGGCACAAACGTGAGAATCGAGCCAACTGATAATGTGAGCACTTAGAATGACTAAATATCGATCGGGTACGGCTAGACAACTTGCATTCAAGAATTTTGCACCTTTGGGAACACGGTTAAAAAGTTGAATCATGCTTCGGTTCGTGCGCGTGGTGCGGTTTATTTCCCAGCTGCTACTAAAACCACCCACTATGGCATTCACCGCTTGAAGAATTGTACTGACACAGAAATATATCAACCTTAACTATAGACGACCCACGAATATGAAAGAGAGCTCTCGGTCAGATGAAGGTTGCTTCAGATTCCGGAGTGGCATGAAGCCGGTGTTTGACCGAGTGCGTCGGAAAACCGGACTTTGGTCCAATTCAAGTTTGATCTCACAGTGGTTATTAACTCTGATTTAGTCCAAAAGGACGTTAAAAACGGGAGGAAAATACGTCCCGGTGAGAATTCTGAAACGATGCCAGCCTCGCAGCTTCACCCCTTATGGGCAGCGTGGTGGCCAGGAAAAGCCCGGAAATGGAAGACTGTGGAAATTAAAAGTGATCAAACTTAGCAAACTACATTCATTTGCATACTACTTTTTTCTTGACGGGAGACTCACCTGAAATCCAGCTTGACCTATCATTTGTGATATTCAAATATAACATAAGTTTGACAAAAAATCGGAGACTGCACCTACCTGGTGAGCTCAAGAAGGGCGAAACAGGTCGTAGGCTGTGGAAACCTTTTCAGCAACCCTATCAGAAGTGTATTACGTCTATGCAAAGTAATCTACCTCTTTTCTAACCTATTCGCTGCACGATCAAAGGAGGTATGGGTAGTGAAGATGACGGTTTAAACCTCTGATCCAAGTACCCCAGCCTGCTTTGATGGGCGTAGCAGTTACACAGGTCAAGCCTAATGATCTTCACACAAGCAGCCCTACAATTTTTTGCTGACTGCTCGGTCCCAGCAGTTGCTATCAAAACAAACTTTAACTTTAGAGGCACTAAGAAGTATCTGCCCCCGAACGCCTTCTTCCCGCCTTGTTTAACGCTTTTTTCGAGGTGGTCATCCGTGTACCAAAGGCTTGAAGCTCTGATTCATTTAAAAGACAACCACCGAGTACTGTCTTCACTCTTGTCTTACATTTGAAACACGGGTGTAGTCATAGCGGCACGCCGTCTTAGTGCACATTTAGGACGCCTCGGCTGGTTGGAAGCAAGCCCTGGCGGTATGTTTACTCCAAGCACAAAAAGCAAAGATGGTGGTAGAAGACTTTTGCAGGACTGTCTTGACTACCACTTGTTTCGCAACAGCGCCGAATTTCGCTGCAGGGGTTGTCGTTGTGCAGCGTGGAGCTCCTCTACCGCTGAGAAGCTTTGGAGTTAGATTGATAAAACCGCCATCTACAACGCGGTTGGGAACTCCATCAGCAATCCTTATGGAAGATGCAGGCTTGTTCAGACAACACCCGACAAGAATGCCGTTTCCTTTTTCAGTCTTCGTAACCAGGAAGGCACATAACATGCGATCCTGGGGCGGAGTGCCACCAAGCAAGGGACAGCTCCTCGCCGATTTCACACAGAAGCAATAACGATGTTACGTTTATTGGCAAAATGCTTGCAAATTGACAAGTTCACTGGGCAACCTGGCTGGTAAATTTACCTTTTGCCTACCACCAGGTAAGCTTGCTGAACTACCCCCCACACGCACACAGGCAAGCACACCCAAGGGCGGAGAGGAGGTTAAACTAAGTGGCACCCCATCAAGATGGGAGGCATCAATTTCTATCCCATTGTCTATGTGCTGGCCCGCTCATCTGTGTACGGTTAAAGGCGGTCCCAAACTTTCGGCCAACTCGCTAGATGGTCCAGGTGTTCCTGAAGGTCTGAATTGTCTCCAGTGTGACAAACCGCTCACACCACTGCGTTATCTGCATAGACCAGGCAAAGTAGCTGAATGTTTGTGCATAAATCAATATCAAAAGTGGAACACGGCAGAGGACGTGCTTTTGTGGAATACAGCTGTGAAAAAATGTAGTGGGTTCTAGCCAAAGACTTTGAGAATTGAGCCTTGAAAGCCAAAATTAGTTCAAACAAAAGGGTGGCCATAGTTCAATACCTTGACTAAAATAGGTTCTGCCAACAGATCCAACCATGAAGCCGCAATTTACCCTAAAGGACTCAGTTGGCGGAATTAGAGAGTACTTCTTTTGCGAAGAATAATGCACCAATTTACACGGCAGAACACCACAGATTTTGAATTTCGCGTCTTTTTAACGGCCGATTAATACATGATACACTTTCCAAATAGACACCGCGGTTGCGATTTACAATTCATTGTATCGACGGGTATCTTTCGCCTCTGGCAAATTTTGAGGCCAGTGAGGAAATCCGAGTTCAACCGTAGCATATAGCGTTCAATCTTATGCGCACGAATTTAATGACCTTTCCTAATGAACCATATCAGAACATTCAGTGAAGTCCGGATGTCTCGGCCTCGATCCATCCTTTTTTACTGGTAAATTCAGAGAAAACTTCAGAAGTAACACCCGGGGTTTTTGGGACCTGTTTCAAGTGGACTTAGCCCAACTCAGTAATGCATGGAAAGTTTGGCTGTTGCAGCGGAAGACGTGGACATTCGAACATGACCAATTCAAAGAATTCTCGATCTGATTTGGCTTCCTTACTCATGTCAGTTTCTTCGGTGGTATGTCTTATGGAGGCTTCTTAACAGACTACGATGCGCCAGCTTGTGACTGGCTGAGTGGTTTTATTGGCTGACCCAGCTCCCTAACAAGTTGGCCCACTCGTCTGTTGGTTTGATCGGTCTGATGAGGGATTATTCAACTCAGCCTCCCAAAACCAGAGTAGAACCGAGGCTATGGATGTTCTATGGGTTAAACTACCGTGAAATGCAACGCACGGACGCGGATATCCAACTGTCATCTAGATTGAACAAACTTTGATCAGTAAATTGCATTCGCCGCATTGAAGTTCAGTGATTAGTATGACGGAAGTGCCGTTGACGGCCAAGTCGGCTATGTTGATAAGCCAATTGGAGACCATTGTTCTGCAGGATGGTGGTACCAGTTGGGGATGATAACTTCCAACATGAGTGGTCAGGATTTCGAAAATGCTCGAAAGTGGGTGCAAATTCATCGCGTAGCTTCCTTCAAAGTACGGCGTAATGATTAAACGGACGCACTCGTCCCGCGCTCAGTGGGCTTATCACTCCGCCGCACTTGCTCCAGAAGCTTTTCATCCAGCTTGAGTCAAGGAGCCAGCGTTATGTTCTCTATCCGTTCAGGAGGCTATAGTAATCACTGAATAACTTTGAAATACCCGGTAGGAGTGCTGGCTATCCCAAAAACTCGAGCCTTTTCTTCCATGGGATCACCCTCTTTCTAACGTGCAGAGCCTGATAGGTAAAAAGGAGTGCAACCTGAGGATTGGGCAGCGTAGCGGAAGAAGTTGACCGGCCTGAAAGATCTTTTGGTAATCGGGTGGTCGTAGGTATTCGAAGGGCCAGGGCTGTTAGCAAAAAACAAGGGGATATGAGGACCTCTGGGATGACGATATTGAGGGCACAAAGAAGAGATGCCTACAGAAGAGATATCTAAAGAAAGCTCTTTGTGGTACACTGCATGGGGCTTGCAGAACATTAGTTTAGGCTCCTGTTGTGCATTAATGACCGTACGGCAGCTGATATGTCCGTCCTTAGCTTATAGTTCCATGCACGACGGCATGTCAAAAGTCGCGGTAGCCTAGAACAGCCCTTAGAAGGGTGAAGGAAAGTTTTTGCAACAACAGTGATAAGTTTGCCACGAAAGTTCCCACAAGGACGAGCCAGGGTCTTC
>SJOL01006453.1:705777-737694 GCA_004794785.1 Opisthorchis felineus | reverse complement strand
TAGTTTTTCACGTTGGCCGCGCGAACGCAGAATAATGATAAGGAATATAATAATATTACTAGTAACGGTCAATATGTGGCGCCCTCTTGGTGTAAACTTCATTGCTGCGCAACTACGGAGATTGTGTAGTTTTACATAAGGTCTCGAATAAAAAGAAAAGGGGGTTAGGGCGGAACCTGGTGCTGGTCGAAAATTATGAGGTGTCTGCACCTCCAACCATTAAATTAGACAGTCTGGAAAGGAACTGACAGCACGAGCGCTATCGACTTAGATTAGCCACCATTTCTTGCACCGTCCCCGGACAGGCGCGGGCGGGCTGTACCAGCAAAACCTAAGCGCTTCTTAGTCTATTTCACCCCGTTCTGCGACGTCACGTTGTCTATCTCGCGGTTTGCGCGATTCCGAATGACGCACGGTGAACTCCAATTGCCTCGGTAGTTGGTGTTTCGGCATGCGTAGCACATGGCTAAGCCACCACAGTTGGTTGTGCTGGATGTTTTACGCGACTGAAGTACCTGCCGCACAAAGAAACCCCGGATGGGGTAAACATATGCCAACCTTGTGTACCTCCTCATCTCCATAATTCGACCATATGCGCACCGATTGGCTGTACACTGCAATTCGTATACCCTCAGTGAGTTCATCATCAGACATCGGAGTGTTCTCAAGAAAAACCGGAACAGGTGTCATCCATCTTTTGGAAAGTGGCCCATTCAAACAAAGCCGCATTCGCTCACTTTTCAAAAGGAAATCACCAGTTAAATGTACTGTCTGCGAATATTATATCCATCTACATTTAGATTAATGTCATGAAAGATCCTAGAGGAGGCCCTAAAGTTTAACGTATCCGCTTCTTAGCGGATGCCAACGTCTCATCCATCTCAGGGTTAATGCTGACTACATCGCTGGTATCCGCTGGCGGCCACATCCTCCAACCTTCCCAGGGGCCAACCTTCAACTTCTCCGGTTTCTCACTCTGGAAGGTGGATGGCGTCTACAGCATAAACCTTTCATAACCCTTCTACTTCTGCTTTCACTTACGCCCTGTCCGTCTCGTGTTTTGTACCATTTTTAAGGGGACAAACAAGAGTGGTCGTCTCATTAGTCTGTGATTCAGCATGTATAGCACGTGACTGAGCCGCCGCAGCTAACAATGGACGTTTTTCACAGCTCACCTCAACAGTTTACTATCAACCAGTTGCGCACACTTGTGAACTTAATGAATTTATTGACATTTTTGGTGACTCCGGTCGTTCCTTTGAACTGTTCTTGCCCTTGGTGGTATGTTATGTTTCCTCTTAATTTTCAGCGGTCCAGAACGGGTTTCTTCAGCTTAATTAACAAACGACCTATACGACTAGATTTGTCTTGCGCCCGACCGTTTACACAGCGGAAGCTATTGAATCACCCCATGTCGTTCGTCTATTCATCCGTTCGCAACAAACGGCTTGAGTTTGAACAAGTATGGTGTATTGCTGTTATCATAAAGTATAAGTCCATTTTAGAATTTCTGAGTGACGGCGAAGAGTGCACTATCTGTCTGTTTCAAAATGGAAACGAAGTACATATTGATTCGTCAGAAATGTCCGCAGTGCAGTTACCTGTCCGCGTAAGACCAAGTGTTATCCCGTCCCTGACGTTTTCCTGGCCAGGGGCCGGTAGCGTGATTGGCATTGCTCATCCTACTGTGTTTATTCTATTTGGATCGTTGTGTCCCCAATACTCCCAGTAAGCAGAGCTCCACGATTTCACTCAGTTTATAAACTAGTGCGAGTTGAAAGTTGTCTTCACAAAGCCAGGTTTCGTTCAGTCCGGAAAGCCAGCTATAAACCATGTATCAAGGGTGCATTGATTCCAGCCACTGCAGTTTCGTTTACCGAAAAAAGACCGTCACGAAAAGACTGGACCTTACCGTGGTGTGACGGTTTGCGCACCTCAGCGACCCACTGAGCTATACTGGTGGGTGTCCCCGTGACACTCACGGAGTCTCATACCAGGTTGGTCAGTGGTTAGAGGTCTGACAAACAGTCTCCTGGTCCTTCAGGTTGGGGGTTGGAACATGGGGCGACTTGTTCCGTAGAAATGGTAATGCATTTACACTTCCCGCCAAATATCGCTGCCTTGTGGTTAGACTTTTGAGCCAAAGGCTTTGGTCGAGGACCCTAATCGTCCTGTCTAGGTCTGGGTGCCCTGACAGTATCCCAGCCTACGTACAACCATGACACTTACAACGGCAGTGAAGCATCGGTGTTGAACACTGATGTCATGCTGTCGATGATGATGATGGTGAAAAAAGAAAGCCAGAGCGGGAACAGCAAGGCGTTAGAAGCGATTGCCCAGTTGATAAGTTGACATTGAGTCGTTCTAGTTGTTAGGTGTAATGTGAGGTTGGGCAGCTTCACATTGAAAGCGCTAGCCATGATGCAAACGAGCCATGGACTACGTAATCGAGCTATGCCTGTCATGTCAGTAACTGTTTATCAGTGGAGTCCCATAGTTACCACTCAGGGAGGCGACTTTTTCAACTCTCTTGAGTCCACTGGTCGTGACTTCCACACTTCGTTGCCAGGTCCTTGGTCGTCTGTTTTTCGATCGTTTCCACTCAGCACTGAGCTGGGCAAACGGACCTACGCGGAGCAGATGGTTTCCTGACATGCGGAGTGCCTGTCCTGTCCATGGTAATCTGTGAAGCTCGTCTGTTGCGGGAGGGGTCCTCCCTCATCTGCCGAATCTCAGCACTGTTAATTCTGTGTTCCAACCAGACACGGGAAATGCTTCGGCCAATCACCAGAGAATTTGTGTTGCACTCTAGCAGCCGGTGTCAGCTTTCATACAGGTTCATTGGATTCTTTCAAAACCTGTGCCGATGAATGCCAATTAAACTGCTCTTTGAAGTGTTCAGTCTGTCGCTCAAGGCGACGAATCTGTGAATGAGTTTCTGTTCCTTCTTCTTCATAAAGCTTTCCATTGACTCTTATGTTCTCCTGGATGTTTGATCGAATCAGACGCTCAGCTGTTTCTTGCGGCGGAAGACCTCTCCATCTCTTTGGTTTTCGCAGTACACTGGTGCTCTGTCATTCTTCAGGCTCTTGGTCATTCGGCGTACGGATGATCTTCCTTCACCATCGTTGTCGGTTCAGTTTATCTAGAATCAGTAAGAGTGACTGATACTGATGAAATTCGGAATTCATTTGTTTTGATGGATGCTTTGGGTAAGTATTCTTTAAGGCGAAGGGTACGGCTTCTCTTGCATCCGTTTCCCGACAGTACAGCGTCAGCGTGACTACGTTCCAGTAACTTTCCGGTAAGATCAGCTCAATATTGTTGAGCTACAGACGATAAGTTGAACCGTGAATCGGTTTTGCATGATCTTAAGATAAAGCGAATTGCTAAGCGTATTCGCATAATTGCTTGGTTGGAATCGAGTCGCGTACCCCGGTAGGGGGTTGATCAAACGTGCCTATGTTGCTTTTCTGGATAGGAGCGTAAAGTCCGCAGTTATGCAGTCCTTTTGCTTTCGTCATAGCCTAGTTGGTGTCCAGTAGCTTGTTGCGTTGTTATTTTTAAACTGTCCGCGGATCGCTTACGAGAAGCAATTAATTTTCTGACTAACTGGGCTCACCAGCATTAAGCCTGGTGGCTAAGTAACTAATAATAATCGTTCGGCTGTAACACCTTGTCGGTCCCTAGCTGCCATGCCACCCGAAGGAAGCACGAGGGCTGGGGTAATGCCAGGTTGCCCAAGCCTAGACAAGAGCAGTCGAGATGCCGAGGTTGGGTTCGAAACATGGACCTTCCGGTCGTTTCGCGATTTAAACACTGAGCTATTCCGAGTCTGGTGGTTATAGCTTCTGGAAGTGCCCTTTGGCAATGTTTAACTATCGGTAGCTCTGGTGAGCTAATTAGAGGTTGACCAAATGGTGGCTGATCTGTTCACCATGCACCCCTATAAGGCCTGCAATCCTCAGTTGACGAAGTCCACTTGGTACGCATTAAAGTGCACTCCACTCGTGTGGTCATGTGACCATCGTTCGAGCACCACGTCAGTAAGTGTCGCCTCGGTTTGTGGAATTGTGTCGTTGACAACGGGTTGCTTTATGGTCGCCAGTAGCCGTTTCCCCAAATTGGCGGAAACCGAACTGACCAAGTGCTTGGCAAGTGTTTTCGTCCGCTCAGTCGTTATTACCAAGATAAGTCATCTTGATGTCTTGTTGACCAGCAGCTGCAGTTGTTCGCAAAACTCATCATTGTCTATTGATTGACTACTGATTAGCGTTTGATGCAGAAGTCAGTTACTGTCAGGTGCATGGGTTTATCCCTAAACCGGGCCACTGCGAATCCCGACGGTATTACTGTTCAGTGAATGGGTCACTAGCACAGCAATTCAAAGGCAATGCCGCAGATGCCTGGGATGTTCATTGGTTCATTGTGGTACTAGGAAACGTCTCTTCCAGGCATGTGAATTAGTCTTGTGCCGGACTTAGGTGGGCGAGTTTCTGACGGACGTATTTGACTAGTATTTGTTAAAACTTCGTTTTCTGGTGTTCTGCCTGGTGGGGTTGAGTAGAGTACAAATGCCCCAACAGATTATAAAAGGTTCATTTATGTTAGGGAAGCCGGCTTGCATTTTAGTCACTTTACTGCTAGACCGGCACGGAATGCGTCGCTTTCCATAATGTAAATGGAATGTTTTGTAAGAGACATTGCTGTTGAAGGTGCTTGGGGATTTGTTGCGAGTGGTGTCTCCAGCGTTACCCTACTTTTGTTCGAGGGCGGACCTCTAGTATTTACACATCATCATCACTGACAGCAATACACCAGTGACATACTGGTGTTTAGCTGCCATGCAGCCATGAGGGAAAAAACACTTAGTAAAGATTAAAAAGTAAGGGGATGGATAGTGACCTAATGCGAAGAAGCTGTGTCCTTAGGCGAAACAATTAAGGATAAGGTGCCCTCACCTTTGGGCAGCAGTGCTCGAGACAGCTCAGTGGTTAAGGCGCGAACTCTAACCGGAACGTCTGCGGTTCGTACCCAACCTCACTGTCTCGACTGCTCTTGTCTGTGCTTCGGCAACCTGACAGTATCTCAGCCCTCGTGCTTCCTTCGGGTGGCGTGTCAGCTAGACACCGAAAGGGTGTTGCATCTGAACGATCATTACTATTTATAATCACTGGGATCAGTTGCGTGGTATGTCCTCCAGGGTTTCCGACCACCTGGGAGCAGAATCATGTGGACCCCAACCAGTAAGACCCACAACACTCAGTATGACACTGGCCACTCTCACTTCACGTCGCCATGTCATGCCTGTGTCTTGCGAATCTTTCGCCAGCTGTCGCTCAGTACAGAAAAGAGCGCTTTCTTCGGTAGACGATGGTTGGGTATACTTAGCATATGCAGCACCGACCTTAACCAGGTAGGTTTAACGTGCCACTGTAACGATTCGGATTCAAGTATACAATTACGCACCACTCTGTTGTGGACTCGCTGCAGCCAGCTTACTCTCGCTGTGCTACAGAGAATCCGGTGATCAATAACTTGAAGACGCCTACAGCCTTCTTATCGGAAGGTTCATGTCTGACAACCATAGAGTAAGACCGCTCTTACAGTTGCTTTGCATGGACGGTCCTTTAGCTTCAGTGAAATTCGACCCTGACTCCAAAAATGACGCAAGCTGGCGGATGTTGCTCGCGCCTTGATTATCTGCGCGTTAACCCCATCTGTTACAGTACGATCACGACTTATGCAGCTGTCAAGATACGCCAGCCGATCAACAAACTCAAGTTATCCGTTATGATGTTTCAGAGAAGCACAAGGGAATGGGAAATCTTGAAGTAAGACTTTGCACTTTGAAGGTGCAAAACGCACGCCAAAACAAGATCACCTCCGATATTCCGGTTACATTACTTTGTGCGGGCAAACAATCGTCAAACAACAGAAATATGTCGTCAGCATAATCCAAATCCATTAATCTATCCCCAGACGTGATTTCGACATCCAGATTCAGGGTTCTTTGGAGTCTGCACTCCATGATGACGCTGACGACAAAATTGAACAAAACGGAGGGGACAACCCTGGTGAACCCCATTAATTGTCAGGACACTCCTGGACGGTTCATTGTACACTCTAACCCGACAGGAAGCGTGAGAATAAAGGCCAACCGATATCAGTGGCGTTCTTGTTGTCAATTTCCACCCATATTGCCTGAATGAGTCTCTGGAGGTGTAGGCACCTCGGAATGATTGTAGTAAGCTAGCACTAAGTCCCTTCCCCGTCCACCTTTATTCTTTTCTTCACAATAAGGCCTTCAAATAAATCATGGTTGTACGGCAGCGAAGCATCTGTGTTGAACACAGATGTCATGCTGTCGATGAAGATGATGCACGAAGAAACTTCAAGGGCAAATCTATTCACAGAATCGAAGGCCCCTTTAAAGTCAAGGAGAACCGCGACTGTTGGTCGGCATATAAGTGGCGCCGCTCAGCCAATTGACATAATGTAGAGACGGGATCAATGCACTCTCTTTCTGGTCGAAATCCTGTTTGCGCTCCCGGACACGTGCCTCAGGTACCGAAGATAGGCATCACAGTATAAGGGAAGTCAGTGACCGTGTTGCGACAGGCGTAAAGCTTGTATCCCTATGGTTGGAACAGTCGGTTTGCGCACAGGGGTACGGCTAACGATTGGCCCCGTCTCTCTGAAACGCGCTCTTGTTCCCAGATGAGTACGAACAATCTAGTCAAAGTGGAACACAAAAAATTTGACGGCGCTGGGTGAAAGCTGCCCGATGGCGTTTCAAGGCAGAAAGATTCACCTGAATGCGAATATAAACCCACCGACCACGGCTCAAAATGAGCGGGTCGGGTTAACACATGGGTACAGTGGTAGAGCTCCAACTAAACTCCTGTACTACATTGCACTTCAAGCGGCTAAATACGGCCTGCAAGCTAGTTGAAAACTGGCGGACAACTGCTGGACAGCGCCGCCGTAATAGTTGTTGGTTTATAAAAATAATCTCATCCGCCCAGTCCATCGGAGGCGATTACTGTCCTGACTACCGTTGTCTTGGAACCACGCCCGTCAGCTGGGGCGAGATGGCTGGGTGGTTAGAGCGCGAATTTACTGAAAGGAAGGTCCTTGTTTCGAACCCGACCTCTGCATCTTGACTTCCCCTGTCTAGGCTTGGGCTACCTGGCATTATCCCAGCCCCCGTGCTTTCTTCGGGCGGCATGGCAGTTAGGCACCGAAAGGGTGCTACAGCTGAACGATTTTTTTACATTCACCTTCGTCCTTCCATTTTAGTGTAGACATCTCTGTCAGAAGGGGCGGGTCCCTTGGAAACATTTTGTGGGATGCACAGTTTTACTCGTTGCCCTAAGACATTCATTCAAGATCACTGAAGCGTCTGGAGGCTTCTGTTATCACAAGTCATTTTAAGAGATTTAAGATCCTTGAATCATCGGGGTCACGTTTCGCAACAATAGATTGAGGTTGTTCCAATGGTTGTCTCACACACAACCCTTTGTTTTCAGTGAAATCCTCTCCTGATGACATAGATACCGCACGTTGCTGTCAGTCGTGCCTTGGCGCACCCAAACGTGACAGGAAGCATGGAAACAAATGACACGAAGAGCGTTTTAAACCTTCAGAGATACCCTGCGGGCAGTTGTGTGCACAATGTTGCCTCTATACACCGAATCGAAAGCTCATTTGAAATAGGAAACCCATAATCGTTGGCCGAGGTAATGTGGGGATACGGCAGTGAAGAATCGGTGTTGAACACTGATGTCATGCTGTCGATGGTGATGACGAGGAGGATGTGGTTGATGCCCTCCGTATCTAGTCAAACCATGCGTGGTGTTCTTGGACCTGCGTCCGGTTCCAAATTTAGACGTCAAAATGCTGGAATGGCTAGGAGTCGCTTTGAGTAGTTGGGGTGACTACTTGGCCGTAGTTCTCTGGAAGGCATTCTCGTTCCCAGACACGAGCAACCTAGTCAGGGCAAAACCCATTGGATGTTTAGAGCATCCGAGGGGTGAGTTCTGTACCCGCATCAGGAGGGATACTTTATTCCAGAATGGGAGCAGTCGGTTTCCTCTTGATATGACATTGAAAAAAATCGTTCACCTGTAGCACCCTTTCGGTGCCTAACTGCCATGCCACCAGGAGGAAGCACGAGGGCTGCTTGAACCTAGACAGGGGAAGTTGAGAGGCGGAGGTCGGGTTCGAACGACGGCCCTTCCGGTCAGTAAATTCGCGCTCTAACCACTGAGCTATCGGTTGATAAAGAGATAACTCGTGGTGTTGGGGGGAGGGGGTTCTCTGGCTTTCCGATTGAACAACTTAAACTAATTCCCAAGTGACTTGTTTCCACATCCAGCATAACCGGAAGAGCTCTTAGAAATATTAACGGTCAGCGCTGAATTATTTGTCTTCCTGTGGAACCTTTTCCCTGTAATTGAAATGGGGATAGTTTTGATTCATTGTGAACCGCTCGTTTAGTTCTTTCTTTTTCGTTGGACCGTTTTTCTTGTCCGCGGAACGAACACCTGATCTCTTGAACCAATCAAAACGCTAAAAGTTGATGATTCCGTTTAACTTTTGTGCAACATCAATTCAGTGATCGCCACTTACGGGTTTTTCAATGCATGCATGTCAAAAAGCATCGAACCCAATAAGAAGACGTGATTATGGCCTACCATGCATTGAATTAAAAGGACATCAATTCACGTGGGGAACCATAGCATTCTGATCTATGGGAGTTCCAGCAGTCGGTAGTTTGTGTTCCGAATAGGTGTGTAGGATGCATAAGATCCCAATCGAAATGGGATGGAAGAGATGTCGGTTGTCCACTGGTACTCTAGGTGGAATTGTGTAAAGTGGAAAAGACTTTCCGTTTACGAAGATTCTATTGTACCCGGATGCATAGTTCCGGGACTATAATATGAAGCGGTTGCTTTAACCTAAAAGGCCAGGGGAACAAAACGGGATACACTAACTCCTCCCAAGTCAGTGGATGAGTATAATGAGGGAATACGGCTTTTTCAGTCCGAGGAAATAAAATTCGTCGAATTTCACTTAGGGATCAGCCGAGTTTGTGTGGTAGGGTGTCCCACGCAATCTATGAATTTACGAAGCAAAATAGAAATACGAAAAATGGCCCCATGTGGAACCCAGTTGTGAGTTAATAGTGGATAAAACTTTCGGTCATACATACTGGCGAAACCACCACAAACCAACTTTTCTTCACTATTTGTACTCCATATTCCGAGAGGTAGTCAAAAATTTGTTTCTTCGTTCTGTTGTTTGTTTTCATCTAATCGTCATCTTCACACTTATTTTCTCGATATCAGCGCGCCTGGTTTTGTCCATTTGCCTCGAGAAGCCAAGCCTACCTCAGAGAAAATGTGGATACATCCGCCAAAGCACCCACCATCAGTGCTCCCCGTCACGTGCACATACCCGTTGCCAGCGCCTGCTTGCTGGAATCGCCCAGTCGCGACGGGTTGATACTCACTCGACGGCCACGGCACATGCGTTCGTATCCAGGACAGTGGGTCCCTCCTGGTGGACATTGTGATCCTGGTGAGCCTGTTCAGGTAAAGCATTCAATTCTCCGTCTGATGACCAGTATCACACCCCTGAAGGTTTCAAAGATCATTTTCTACCCAAGTGGGACATGCAGCTTATGTGCTATCGAGGCCGGCTCAAGTAGTACGAATTCCCCTTGTCCGTCACCTGCATCGTTGAGCAGTGCTAACTTTCTACACGACTGTCAGTAGGATACCCAATTACAAGAGACTCCGCGTCTAGCTCCCAAATAACCTGTGGGGAACACGTGCTACGTTACTGTGACCTGAGCAAATGGGAGTCACAATCCGACCAGGTTAGTGGAAGCTAATATGATGGTTTATTCAGCCTAGCTGTGGGGTATTTGCTGTCGGAAAAAGGTTTATGTGCTAAAGTTGTCATACAAGTAGTGATGCTGGTATGACGGCCCAATGAGCTGTACCGCGGGGGCTGTCCATGTGATACCCCAAGAGTCCCTCACAATAGGTCGGTCACTAGATGATGTGGCTAGCTAGCACCTTCTCTCAGCTCTCCTGTTGCAGGTTGGAACGTGTATAGTGGCCTGCTCTTCAAGAGTTTTCCCACGGTGATAGTGTTATGCCAACCGTGGTGTGGGTGCCCTGGAAGTATCTCAGTCCACACCCAAATACAAGCTAGACAGCCTCATCTCTCTAGTTGGTCGTCTTCATTCGCTTATGTTGGAGGACGGAGTTCTGGGTTCGAAAGGTGCAGACCTACTGCTGTCCTCGGTGCCTTTATGGGTGTATTTCTAACGTCGTAATCGCTAGGTGCTGCACCAGAACTTACCTCTGATCGTGAGATTCCTAAGCCAAGCCAGGAAGCCAAGCGAAACAGCTTTCTTGATTTGATAGAGAGCCTCTTATCGACTTGGTTCGCCCTGAACATTATTCTGATGCATTACTCCCCGCTGTATGGATCATAACCATGCATGTTCCTGTTCACTATGAATCCCGTATGTTGTTTTGGCGCTGCAGAACAGGTTACTGGAAACTCATATGAAACTAATTTTATGAGGCGTCGCCTGGTGGCACATTCATCTTATAAGTCAGACGTCAGTGATCAGCACTACTTCTCAGTGGAATCTTGTGTCAGTCTCTTGTGTTTCAACCTTGCAAGATAGATTCGGGAATCGGTGTGAGATGCAAGTTTATTTGGTTTCGGGTCTCTCATGCTCCATCCTACTCCCTCGGCACGTTTCAGTTGTCATTTTTGTCACCCGGCCCTTGTGAACTCTCCGAAGAGCAATGTGAAACTGTTTAACTGTTGTTTTTAGTCCTCGGCAGTGTTACAAATACTCAGGCCATTTTGGACGTACAGCGCTCAACTTCTGTACGGCTTGTTGCTTGTCTGTGTTCACTTGCGTAAGTAGCGCTTCCCTTACTTAACGGCACAGTCACTCACTCCATCGTAACAGACAGGTTTTAGAGACCTGATTATAAATGCAGTCACTCTCTTTTAGACAATAATCCTCACAGAATTTTTCGCGCCCACGCATTTTCAATATGGAATCCCTTCGGGGTAGGACACTTCGTATGAGACAATACTCGATCGAGAACCAACTTGTTCGAATGTTGCCTTATGTATCTCACCACAAATTCAGCGCATGTGGCAGCGATTCTCACTGGAAGAAGACATCCGGATTTTCGAAGTCAACCAGGTAGATGGTGAATCGCACTCCTGTTGACAGTACTCACTTTTGGAATGTTCTCGGGTGGACTAATCAGTTATGATAAACCTTGGGTTTCTCGTCATTCAGATGCCTTTTCCGAGCGAAACAACCGCATCCTTCAGCTGATATCGTTTTAATTAGTTCGTTCATCGGTGACGGAAGAACGAATACTGAACACTAATCAGTTATCCAAGGGTGGTTTGTCCATCGTTTCTAATGTGTTTGATTGTGGCACATAACTGTTTACTATTGGTTTCATGCACTTGTTACGACGTACGAGGAACTGTCCCAATATTACGAGAGCGTTTGCTGATTGCGATGTTACCATAGTTGGTTAGTACAAATCAATGATGTGATGCACATGAATCATAAGGAAGCAACGAGTAATGTAATGAAGATTCCCTCAGCGAAACTGAAGTAGCAGCGTTCAATGCCATTAAAACGCATTTGACATTTAAAAAGAGGTCGATGAAGTTGGTACTCGACCAAAGTACAAAGCAAGGAATTGTGGAAGCATGTGTTTCAGACCTATTAATAGTCAGCAAGATCAAATCCTTTTTACGGAGAAGTCTCACTTTCATCGGTTTCATAGACGTCCTGTCTTAAGTGGAATAACCGCACACAGGCGTAACCCATGTTCCTTTTCATTCCAGCTCACAGCCGTACGTGAACTGTGTGAAGAATTGGGTTTGGAATCTGACAGCGTCCCAGTCGATCAATGGAAAGAACGTGCTTCGTCACTGCTTCACCCACTGTGTGCTTGGGAAGCGGCCTATCCTACGCTCACAACACCGAAATCTCATCACTTGGTGGTTTACTATGCAGTTATGTGGTGGCAATTGGATCATCCTCAAAGCAAGTGCGTTCTTCTGGTGGCCTATTTCTTTCATAATCCACAAGTATAATAAGGACAGTTTAACCCCGTGAAGTAGGATATTGGTAACTCAAATTGAATCGATAGCCCTTGATCCGTTCGCCTAGCTAGGCAATTTGGTTGTCGATGTTTCATCTCAAGTCGAGCTGACACCAGGAATACGTAGACGAACACCGGCGTGTCACTTTACATGCGTCTCCCAGTGTTGTTCTTGCGCTTGTACAGGCTTCACTGATCTTCGGTTAGGATTGGTCGTTGGGATGGTCATCCTCATTGTTCAAAGCCGTTATCCTCCTGATTGTCACCTTGATTGGTGACTAGGCATCTTAAACCGATTTGCTCGGCTAAGCAAACAGATCAAAGCCTGCGGTCTAACCCGCTTGCACTTATTCGAGCGAGTGCAGTCTGTCGGTCATTCGTGATAACTGAGGCTTCACCAATTACACAATATAGGGAGAAAAATCCAACAGATGCGTCTACTAATCCTATCTATTCAACTTTGAACTCGGTAGAATATCGCCAATGAGTCCATTCACTTTTCAAATGTCAACTTTCCTCAAAATTGACGACATCAACCGAACCGTAGCTGAACGCCACAACACAGCTGTGCTGGGAACTTTCATGCTACTGGATATACACCCAAGAATACTGACAGACGAGATCCTGTGCCCACTAAATCGTTTTTCTGCTACTCGGCTGTTAGTCCCGTCTTTTTGCTGAGAGCAATGCATCACAAGATGCCCTCAACCCGTGAGCAACAAGTGGTACTCCGATCAGCTGTAGGTTGCTTTCAGGATATCGCCACCGCGCTGTGTATCTGAGAAGTCGCATGTGCGTTTGTGAAACATACTCCGGACATCCTTAAGCGTCAAGGCCACTTTTAACTCCCTTGTTCGGTCAGCTATTTCGACTACGCTTGCTCAACCAAGGAGCACTCAAACGTTCGTGCTACTAAAAGGTTTAAAATATCTCGACGGTAAGCTGACGCAAGTGGAGTATACACCCATACATCCACTGAACAACTGCAACTAGATCACGGGTTGTCGTCATCGACGGTAATACACCAGTGGTAAACCGCGGTGCTTGAATTCCACACGCGCATGAAGAATAAACACCCTAACAAATAACGAACTGCACTCAGTTGCATACAAGTTTGGTTTCCACGGGAGACCCAACTGATTCTCTCTTTTATGATGTTGCTAACAGAAATGGGCGAGCTCATACGTCCATAAGAAAAACTATTATTAACAAGACGCCCACCGTTTTGACTGGCGTTGAAGGAAACACGTCTAAGGACCATGTAATCAGCGGTATTTACGCAACATACAGTGATGTAAAAACCTTGTTTGGATGAAGGGTAAGGCAGTTGTTGATCCGTTCCCCGAGCTTGGGAATTCGCTTGCAAACGTTTCGCCGACAATCGGAGGGGCATCATCAATGCGCGATAGGGTGGCTACTTCTTACCTGCTTGCGTTCGTATTATTTTTTTTAAAAAAGGGCATTTTATATCTTTCGATGTGATGGGCTGGTTGGAGGATGGCCTTATCGTTATTTCATTGGCCCATCTACTTGATTGGCTCGCCTAACAGCTGCTGGTAGATTTCCTCGCTGCCCTGATTGGTCTGCTCACAGTTTACGTTGCGTTTGGTCTACCCCTGTTGATTTGATTGGCTATTCCCGTTTCGTCCTTTTTTGGCATTTTTTGCATGTTTTGATTGTGCTATGGTTTGATTTTCTTGAGCTGCTGTTTCTTGACCCCGCTGTTCGATTTCGCCAGATACTCAGCATGCTCTTCACTTTTTCTACCTAGCAGCTGTTCATATACTAGTTTTTTCGTCAAACCAGTCAGGACTTCTTGCCCGACCTGGTTGATTGTCGTCGTCATCATTTGGTGCTTCAAGGTGTGCCATGTCAGCAGGCTGGATGGGTTGACGGCTGGTAGCGTGGGGGCCAATTGATGCTGGTACATCAACCCGATTATCGGATCTGTGAGACACTACCTCAGTTTTTACGCGCTCTCTAGTGCAGTTGGAGTAATATGGCATAGAACTCTGGATTTTCAGCTTCATTCGGACAAGCCGGTGTTTTTTTCCAGTCATTTCGTCGCATCACTCGTGTGGTGTACATCTCTTGGGCGTTTCGCTGACGAATGACAATGTAATGGAGTAGATGGGTGTAACCTCTGTGTGCGTGTGTCTTCCTGTTCCAGGAGACATCCTGTGTTAGCGATAGCAAGCGTGTGGATAGCGAAACGTCTAAGAAGTCGGTCACCGTTGGCGTTCACATCCCCGATACCATGGCGTCCGAGAACGCCTGGTCACAGGGAGTGGTCTCAACCGACACGTGCGTTAGTCTCCCAGCAAGATAATCTTGTTGGTGTTCGGAGCTGTCAGGAAGGTCAGATTTCTGAAAATAATCCCAGAATGCCGGAAACCTACTGAGACACACCACCAAAATCTCAATAGGGAAGCCGGCAAGCATTCAGGCCAGTCAATCACTTAATTCAGCAACGACCGACGAGTGTTTAGGCACGCTACAGAAGCACGACCGACGATGATGGGTGTTCATCAAACGCCGATCGTACAGTCTGGATCAATGTCGTAGTGCCATTTAAATAGCGCGAGGCACCTTGTAACTTACATTCGCTTGTTCACAATAAAGCTGTTATGTTCCTTGTTGACGAGTTTTTCAGACACTAAGACACGGGAGCCGGAACAGCACTTAGATACAACAGGAACGGATCAAAATATGGAATCAGCTTCGGCTTAGAAATTGTCCTTGTCGCTCTCTGTACAGCATATCTTTGGAGCGCATGCACAGACAACGATCACGTGGGTTTAAATTGTCCATCTCAAGCGCAGTGAAGCAAGATCCGGATTGATGTCACGGGGTTCTGTGCCAAGCATTTTCCTGGTGCGGCCGGACAAGGAAAGATCGACACTGCGATCCCGTTTCTCTCCTGTTGGGTAGCCAGTCCAGTAAAATGTGTCCGCAACCCGCTTAACGAAGACTTCCTTGGTCATCCAACCGTGCTTCTCCCAGAGTCGTGACATCGATCCCGTTTTTTTTTCAGTCCAATTGCAGCCAAGATGGTGCACCTAGCTGGACAGCCGACCTGGTTGTCAGCTTGGCCCAGCAGGGTTCGGATGTTCCACAGGCCACTTTTTGACTGTCTCCTACGGAAACGTGGTCCCTTACAGTTCATCTGCAAGAGAGAGGAATTAACATGGGCCGTTATACCTTCTCCCAGACGCCTAGGCTGAATAAGAGAGTGTGCTTCAGGCAGCCCACACAGTCTTGGAGTTTTTATTAGTAGGATTAATATTTGTATATTTTCAATCACAAATGGTTAACCCGACTTTGGTCGCGGTCAGCCACGCATTGTGTGAGATCAAATCTTAGGAATGCCTTTTATTAACCCCACCTCGAGCGGAAAGATAGCGGTGCACGCCTACTCAGTCCCGAACATGACCGTTTCAGCTGAGGGTCATGCCTCATCTATCGTTGGTCCTTATCCGCCGGTAGAACGACCATTGCCTCATCACCTAACCGAACAGCCAAGTGTGCATTTCATTCCAACCAGCCCGCATACCGGGACGATGGTCATAGTCGGATGATAGCAGAGGGCCATCTGCCACCAGATTCCTGAAATGAGACGGGCTGGCAACCCGATGACAGATGTCGTCAGCTTTTCTTATGGGACACCAAACGTAAACATAAGCTAAAGTGTTCTAGAACAGCTTGTTTTCTTTCCATAAGAAGCGTGATAGGCCGTGTCAGCAGCCCATACTGGAAATAGTTAGGCGATGAGTTTGATTGGCATGCTCTGCAAAAAGCGAGTATGTGGTTACATGTATCACCGGCCTGAGACTTCCTGACAGAGTTCAACCCTTTGGACTCTTCCCAGGAGCGTAGTGATCGGAAATTATGCGTGTTTCATGCTTAGACACGATTCAGCTCACCCAAATCGCCCACCGCGCACAACAGGGTGCCTAATATTGGTAGCTAGCTGATGCATGAGAGAAAAACTAAAGCGACAAACCACAGGTGGGGCTCCCATGGGGTTGGCTCTGCACCCACGTAATACATGTAATGATAAAGTCAGTAGAGTTTACTAGAGGACAGTGCAACTTGGTATCGTACGTGTGCCTGAGGTAGCAACTACCACAATCGCAAAACCCGGTAACCTAATCATCGCGGCTTCAATGATGAACCATATCGAACTTCTATAATTTTTGGCGGTGGTACTCACCCGGACGGCAGGAGGGGCTGTCTAACTTAACTTGTCATTTCGTCGTATCCAAAGCGGGGTATATATGAAGTGGATGTTCTGTTAGTAGGCCATGACTTACGTACTCTCTTCCAAACCTAACGGTTCTTCTCGCAACACTAATACCGCAGTTCGCTCCTGTTTTTATTCAGGTAATCTAGGCAATTAAGCTCCCAAATACCATCTATTTCAGTGCCTTCGCTAATTTCCAACCCAACCTTTCCGTTACTCTTACAGAACTTCAGATCCCTATCTCCCACAGCTGAACATTCAAGAAGACGAGGTGTCGTCTGCCGTTTGTCTCCCGATTTCAGTCCTTCAGTCTTTGGTTAACGATTGGACGGAGTTTGAACAATACTGTCGTTGTTCGTGCACCAGTGTTGCCGACCTCTTATCGCTGCCTTCTCCACTACCCGGTACTCTTGCCGTGAATAGCCTGACGAAACGTGTCTGGTGAGTACCTGCTGCTGTTTTCATGAATGTGATGAGCACGTTAGTTGGCACAGCAGAGGATGGTCACTTTCGGGTGGGTTGGTCGTTTTATTTTCCGTTCTGTAGCCAGCTGATCATCAGTAGTCACATACCATTTGCTCCTGTGGCTACACACACCTGCTTGCATGCGATGAACCAGTTCGACTGGTGTTGTGTAACGATGTATGATTTTCTACTCAAACCTCAGGCTGGTGAATGGTTCTCTTGATGGTTGTTAAGTCACTCGAAATGGACCACGTGTGAGTGTGTCTTACCTCGACCGCCTTGAGATGTCGTCATGTGCTTTACGGTTCGAATATCTCCGTCCGACTTTCTTGTTGTATGGTAATCACCTGACTGTCTTCTGTTTGTTGCCCATTTAAGACCGTATCGTTGGTGTTGCATTCTGTAATGGTTCTTTTGATTTTTTATGTGTGAAACTAACAATACCACCTGCCACGAACCACTGGTTGGCTTGGAGCTCGAGGTAGCTCATTGGTTAAGGCGTTAGCTGACGGACCGGAAGGTCCGTGTTTCGAACCCAACCTCAGCATCTCGACTGCTCCTGTCTAGGCTTGGGCAGCCTGACAGTATCTCAGCCGTCGCGATTCCTTCAGGTGGCATAGCAGCTAGGCACTGAAAGGGTGCTACAACCGAATGATTTATTTTTATTTTTTGGTTGACTTAACGGTGACAAGATCAGTGGGATCTTCCAGATCGTAGCTTACTTTCGGTTACTTCATGATTTCTCAATGAAATACTCTCCATAGATGCGAGTTAGCTGTTGAGAAACGGTCAGTTTCAAAAGTAGGCTGTTGGGGGTTTACAGCTCCGATAAATTTTAAGACTAGCCCACTTAGAAGTTAGTTTGGGAAAACTCTTGGGTCGGCATCGCTTAGAAAGCCTCATTACTTCTGGCGGCCTTTGCGATCTCAGCTGTGTGGGTTTAGAACCGATTGACCAACTTTAATGCTCATGTACGCATTCGCTCCAGCACTCACACCAGGACATCATATTAAGTTTCCACGGGCGGCATTTACATTCATTCTCCGCGCAACAAAATGAGAAACAATTCAGATTGCTTGTCAATCAACGAATAGACTAAACCCACAGACTTTAAACTCTTCCACGTCCCACCGTTCGTCTTTATTGCAGTGTCTTATTGCTTTCGTTTTCATTCTTGACTGCCTTCCATCTTGTTTGTGTTCCTTCCGGTCTAACGATCCGACCCGACTGCATCCGCCATTGAGTACAACTCGGAAAAAAATGCCACCACCAACGCAACTATTCTTCAGTGTTGCCCAGCAAACAACGCTCTAGCGTTGACATATCCGCCCGTTCGGACGTCGATAATGCAGTTGAGTCCACCATGTGCTGGTGGATTCCTGGTAACACTCGCCTCGGATGTCAGATATCCGAAGCTAAAATCCCGACGCGATTGCTGATGAGGTCTAATAAATGCAAAATTCTAATCCTACGCTTCCCTTCCAGCAACCAGAATGGCCATGTTAAGATGGGAAGAGGGCCATTAAAGCAATTTGTGGTGCGGCTAATCACGAGCAATTAAACTTTCCGTTCGCACAGTACTGTCACTAATTGGTCGCATTTCCTTTCTTCACGTCGTCCTAATGCCCCTTTTATTGTCGCTTGACTCACTCGTATGTACTTAACGTCAGATGAAGACGGATGTAGGTGGACTGCTGTTTCCCGTTGGTTCACAGTTCTCGCCCGATACAGCTTAACGCCGACTGGAGCTTCGGACTAAGCAGTATAGAAAATGAGTATTTTTCGCTACTCAGAACCTATGGGTTTTGAATTTGAACGTACTTGTGTCACCATATAGTGGGAAGGAATCCAACGTCACAGACTACCTTGGTCCGATTGGAGATACTGTCGGATATGCTGTCGTCAGTCGTATGACTTTTATCACCGCAGCTCTCTCAACGGAAGGTCCGACAAACTGCAACGGTTAGACGTTGCCAAGGCTTCCGAGGAGCATCACTAATAGAGATGCACTGTTACCCAGTAGTTTTTTTTAAATGACTTCAAATAAACCACAAGTCCATGATTTTAGCTTGTATGACGATGCCAAGCATATTTTAATCAGTATAAGACCCGGAATGTCAATTAGCTTACCTTCACGCGAGAACTGTTCTTCAGGAAATGTAATTCTCTGACAGACTGTTCCAGCATCGATCTCGAGAAACCCATTCCCATTGTTCTTTCCTTAGTTTAACTGAATAATTTAACTCACTAGCCAGTGTCTGTAGGTTTATGGCGGGTCTCAAGCTGCCGTCCGGACAGCTCGATATGGAATAGTGCAGGGAAGCATTTAGCTTGTTCTTTTTGATATAATGAATATTCTGGTCTTCCTCTCCTGGACTTGCTATGTCGTGCAGGCTAAACGTCTGATAAGATTTGTCTTTCAGTCTCTCGCAGTTGTATCGTCATCCCTGACAGACCTGGCTACTCAAAGTCAGTACACGGTTTGGCCTTTTCTAGAGAGCCCCGCCCAATTAAGTCCTCTGAAAACATTCCCTCTCAGCTCGTATATAAGTATTCCCATTCTACGCTTGAAATCGAGGTCTGTTTTTGGCCCTTGGTTGATGGTATGGTATTCCTGAACCACCCAAAACGTCTGTATTAGTATTCTTAGAATTTTAGCAGTTTATTCGCTGTTTGGGGCGCGTAATCAGTAAAACTTTGCATGTCATTATAGTGGTTGTATCCTCACCCGTTTTCTTTTCTAAGCAATGGAAAAACACTGTTCCGCTCACTATTCACCTCAAACAATCATCCAACCCTGGTGGTTTCTAGCACCTCTCATGTAGTATTCTCATGAAATAGGTAACATGATTTTGTTCAGTGAGTTTTACCAGGTGCGCACCGTCGCTTGTTACATGTACTTAAAAAAAACATTTCCATGCTTGTGTAGCCGATTTTTTTGCGCACAGCCACATTCGGCTGCCGTAAAACCGAAATAATGGTGATGAACACCACGGCAACTGCTCGACGATAAGAAAAAAAATTAGACGAATTTCCCCTTACCGTTCTATGGTACGATGTTGTTGTCACAAGACTGTGCCGTGTCGGATGAGCGGTAGCATAAAGCAGGTTCATACTTGGGGTAGGTCCCTAACCCATGTGTACTTGGTTGATATTGTCTCCGCCAGTTAAAGGCTACCCTCATCTATGAGAGCTGGAGTCAGTTTGTGGATCGTTCTAATGAATGACGTTCCCGTATTTTGATACCAGTAAGCCTTTGGCAATTGAACTTATTTATGTTGCCTCATACAAGTCGAAATTTCACCCACTAGTCTTTCATATGAACCAGTTATTGACCCAACTGAACACCCGGGATTGTTACTTCGAGTTAGCGTTTGGAACATAGTTGTACTCCCAGCTGGATTGTTCACGTAGGCATGTCTTGTAGCGATAACATCGAGGACTTATGCTCGCTGTGTCTCTGCTTCTTGCTACGGGTGTAACGGTGGATACTACTGATGAATCATGCGAGTAGTATGTGTGTTCTCGTAACTCCGCCTTGATCTAATGCAAGGTGGGATTTATTACGGAATTTGTGGAACTACTTTGCAGTTTTCGCTTGCAATTGCGTGATAGTCAATGAATGTCCAGAAGAGTTCAAGAAGACGCGTTCAAGAAGAAGACGGATATTCAGTTTTTAAAAACAACGTGCAAATGAGAGTTTGACTTTCCTGTCCAATAGTCTGTAACTGTTTAGTTGGCGTTTTTCTAATAAGTAACTCCGCAGCGAAGGGCTTTCCTCCTTATACGGGTATTTGACGCTAACTTGGCTGACACAACGCTTCCGCTAAATATTCGATCGGTCGGGAAGGGCCTTATAATCCATCTGTTGGCACACTACTTATACTTGGGATACATGCGAGACCGACCGTTATGTTCGGTGTAGTCCGCTAATGTCTCCAATATTTTTCATATTACATCCTAACTAACAGGGATACCTCGTTTTTTTAAATTATATTTCTAGGTTGTGGACTGCGGAGGAGAAATGCTGGCGACCTGAGCAACTTAACCGATTGATCTGTGGTCTCACAAGCAATCCACGTGTTGTACACTGTCGTGGAGGCGAGGAAACCGGCCCGTCGTGTGTATCCACCGGCACCTTGTATGCCATTTCACGATGGTTAGCTTGGCGTGATTATGCTGTTGCGCAGAACCGATGAACTCTTGCCTAACTTATTATTTTACCATCTAGCTGGTTCAAATCGCTATACTTTGTCATCACATGATTTTCTTGCTATTGTCCTCGAATTTTTTACCTGCAGCCCGGATCGTTTTTTTTCATTCTGTTGACAGCAGAGTCTTGCGGGGAGGCTTCTACGTGTGATGTTCATGAGGTTGTAGGTTGTGAAAAAACATTCAGGGGGGTATCATGAACGTCACTATTCAGTTTATTAAGTCTATCGAGACTGAACACACAATAAAACTATTTCCAACATCCGTTTACTTATTCTCCAACCTGACATCTGTTTATCTCAGGTTCACTGAGCTAACGCTGTCAACATATCTGTTGCCTTAACAATGCTGCCGACACCTCATTTGGGAAACGCAGCGATAGCACGGCCAAACGTCCGTAATGCAGCATACCTGCTACTTGGAGAGTAGTATAGAAACTAAATGTTTTTGTGGTAAAGTCCGGGCGAAATAACCCCTTTTGTGGAGGAGGCCTAACTTGTATACTTGCCACTTTGTCGTGGGCATCGCCCATCTGATGCGCCGCAGCAGATCGGGGCTACTTCTGTGTATCCACGTGACCTACGGCGTCAGTCTATGGAACAGAAACCGTATTACGCTTCCTGGGCGACGGCGACTCAGGACATTCTTGGAGCTTATTTATCCTTCTCTAGAAAGTCATTTAAGGCGGGTATGGAGGTTGACGGATAATAGTCCAGATTGATAAGCAACGGTCACGAACAAACGGCAGTGATACTACCAGGACGCTGTGGTCTACGGTCTGGTCAGTGTGTTCCCTTTAACGCAGTTGGTCCCTTTTTTTCGTCTGACGACCCTTGTAATAGCTAGGTGATCCGTATTCTGGTTACTTTTTCACCCTGATCTACGTTTTATTGAACCTGACAGCGTTTTATGCTCCGAACCACATGATGGCAAGCGTGAACATGACCTTTTCTGAATTTCGTTCCCACCAATTCTTCTTCGTGTTACCGTTACACAGTGTAGCGTGCACATAACGCTGCCGTGTGGTGTTGTGCGTTGGTCTGCTTCATAGCTGGACTAGGTAGACGGATAACGTACCGCCGACCACTCGGTACAATATCTGGATGACTCCACCACAATGAATGACTGTTCCTGCTTGAGTGCAGCTGTTTTAGTTTGTACAACCATTACACTGCAGCGATTTCCGCTGAATCCATCAAGTTTCTTGTCGTCAAGTCGATGCCATGATTGTTGGTTCATACCGAATACATTCAAACGAGATCGTTTTTGTTTTACCTAGGAAAACAGCTCTGCTATTTGTAGCTGAAGTTATGCTGGTGTCAATATTATGTCTTTCTTGACGCTTAACAGATGCTGATGAACGAATTTCTGATCCACACAAATATATCAAATTTGTGTGGAACAGAATTTTGTTCATCAGTATTTGTGGGGTTAGTTGAAGATGGATTGAAGTAATCATTTTAATTCCGGAAATTATGTATTAGGAGGCCACTTATTTGACGCAACCACCTGTCATGTGCTTGGTGAAAAGAACCTAAGATTGCTTGGGGATTAGAATCACCAAGGACAAGAGAAATAAGGAAATTAGGAGAAAGCGTTGGAAACGATGCTCCGGCTCATTCAACTTTAAATGGCTGCCCGCCCGGTATGACGGAGTGCGGGAGCTACGCAGTGAAAGCGATAGCTTTGATGCAGCATCGCCAGTGGCTGCGTGACATAGCCAAGTCCGTCCCGGTCACTATCCATTCGTTTGTCTTATTACGAGGTCACCACTCAGAGAGACAGCAGTTACCAAGGCAACTGTATTGACTATTAAAGGCTTCTGGGTCCCGTTGCCAAGTCATGGACTGGCCACCCCTGAGTCGTCTCCATCCGATACACGGCTGGGCGAAGAGTGCTCTGTAAGGGGAGCGGCTCTCTAGCATACGAAGTGCATGGTCAAACGCGGAAAGTCTTGGGAGATCAGCCTTGTTTCTGGTTCATAAAGTAAGACAGATCGAACTGTGTCACTGTACACTCTATCCCTGATAGCCATACTGCTGTCACATCAGCGTCACAAATTGCGGAGGTTGACAAACGCCGTCCTCGCCTTCACAATTCCCCAGTCTGCCGAAACATATGCAGCTGTCCAGATGGACGAACTTATCTATCAGATCGATCGGCTCATCTGCAAGCATGAGGTTCGGGTGTGATCCCAAGCAGCCTTGCAGTAATACTTCACACTTTCCGGCCGTGAAGCTTATGCTCAACCGTGCAGCAGAATTATTTAGTACGCATTTCTAAGGAGTCTGATACACGAAGAGCAATATCATTGGGGTACTCAATGTCTGCGAGCGAACGCTCCGGGATTATTTCGATTCCCGAGGTGCTAGCAGATAAAGAAGATTCAAGCAGGACGTCGATCGCAAATGCAGAACGACAGATGGGCCCTTGCCTGGCACCACTAGAGGTGAACTCAAGAAAATCTGCCGTAGACACATGCTTGTCAACAGGAGGAGACACAAAAAGCTTCCATAAAAACGAAGGTCTGGAAGGGGCACGCTACGTCGCCGGGCGAGTCCCTGACGTCCCATAGAATTAAAACCAGCTTACAGGTCGAGAAAAACGATCATGGTTGGTCGTCTGGAGGAGCAGCGCAGCTCTAGCACCTTCGGGCTGGGAAGTTTTACTTGTCCCTCCTTCCCTAGAGTGGCTCCTGCTATGATCCCAACAATTGCCAACCGACTGCCATTGCCCCCATTATGTCCAAAGTTCTTGAGGTACTTTTGACCAAAGCAACTTCGCGGGCAGCACCGTTTTGGGTTCAGGTGGCACTATCCCATGAGTGATGTTGGCTTGCTTGTCACGCTTCTGGCCTTCCTGTTTGAATTCTCGGTGAAAAGAATGTGTTTGTCCTCGATATAACGAGGGCCTACGGACCTGTTCGTTAGGCTTCCCATGTACATGCTGCATCCAGGCTTGATCGTCTGGATTGAGAGTTTCCTGCACTGCCGATCTATGAAAGCAAGAATGAATTGCGTTATCCTCCGATTCGGAAATTCAGCGCTGCAGTTCCCTAGGGATCCGTTTTCTTCCCGATGCTGTTGTGTGAAGCACTCTCCCATTTACCGCTACCTTTTCTACCTATTATTTTACAGACGACGCCACAAAGCGTTAAGATTCACTTCGACTTTGCTATGACTGGACACAAGCCAGTACCGCTCTGAATACCGACCTGTCCAGCATCCCTCACAGGGGCTTCTCGAACTAGACGACGTCCAACCTTTTCAGTTTCCTCGACGTATCAACCGTTCTTTGTAATCCCACTGCTGACATAGATTTCTTAACAGGATCTTCCACAGTTTCTGTCGTTTATCCCTCTTAGTCTATCTTTTGCTGACAACTTGTTCAGTTCTTCAATGTCATCGTGACGCGAGCATGTGGGAAGGTCGGTTTTCATTTTTGGACATATTTCACGCCTGCCCAAATCCACCCTATGCTAGAATGCTGTTGTCGTATTTCGGGTTGGACCCCCTCTTCTTTCTCACTTTCTCGATTGCATTCGACATAAAATTGCTTCACCGGTGCCGATCCGCTAACTGATAATATGTAAGCACTTTCCCACCATCCAACGTAATGTCTTGTTCCATTCTACCGGTACAACTACGGAAAATGCTCATAGGATATCGCTTCTCCTGTCCCCTTACATATAGCTTGCATTCCGGTGGCATCTTTGTTCGTCCAGTCACCCACATCAGGTTACTACTACACGTAGGAATACTCTCTCCTCATTTCTTTCTAAGAACATTCCTTCTCTTAAAACTCCTCGGAACTCGCTGTCTTCCTCAACTCATATCAAATTCAACCATTCAGAAGCCGAGGGGTTCAAAGCGGACTGCCATAGCCAGTAGATTTGGGTGATGACATTTACCATCCTCGAAAAGGCAAGATGTAGAGCACTACAACACCCGCGCTGGATTGTGCACCAGCGGAACCTGCTCTTCTCAAGTTAGTGACCGCAAATTAACTGTTTTCGGCTACAGCTACCGGCACACTATTGTCCGGAATCATGCTGTGATGAGGTTCGTCAACGTTCGTTTGGAGCAGCCGGCCCAGGACCCGACATAATCTTACTATACCAGCTACAATGGCTTGGATATCTGCTCCAGACGATTTGACCGATAGCATTATTCGAACGCGCGCTAAAACTAGCATTTCACTTACTGACTGCGTGCGCCGGGTTTCGGTGAAGAAGGGTTTCAGATGAACAGGCAACTACATGGCGTAGGATATGAAGAGACCCACTACCCTCCTGTGAGAAGTGGTCAACTAGCGATGTTGGAACGGATTGCCTGAAACCGCTTTCACTAGCTTGATTATTGGAAAACCAAAGCTGACCTCCAAGCACTACACAGGAAAGGAGTTTGTGCCAACTTCAGGCGGCCGCTGAAACAAATAGTTATACTTCAGTCACACTAGGGATATCCATGTGCAGCCTGTAATGTAGGATGCCGGTGTTTGTGTTGACGAGAAGGCGGAAAATTATGTGGTGCTGCTATGTCTGGGCTATCGACAAAAGTCAGTCCACCGTGAGGTTGCATTCGAGGGGACCCGTTCTATAGTGGTTACTGCACCTAGGTTGCGATAGGGTGACTCATGCATCACTGTCTCTTTTGGCTTGCAGATAAGATACCGGCCTGTTCAGTCACGTGAAGTTCAGTCTCCCTTCCTCGGAAGTCATCCAGTAATCTGGTTGCTGTAGTATATCGAATGTGCATGCCCCCGGGTCGCAATATATGCAGTTTTACATAACATCTTCAAGTGACACAACAAGAACACGTTGGTATGTTGTCGTGATACGACTAAAGACAGACTGAGTTCGAGATGGCTCAGAGGTTGAGGCGTGAAATTACTGACCGGAAGGTCCGCGGTTCGAACCCAACCTCTTCATCTTGACTCATGTCTAAGTTTGGGCATCCCAGCAGTATCTCAGTCCTCGTGCTTCCTTCGGATGGCACAGGAGCTAGGCACCGAAAGGGTGATACAGCTGAACGACTGGTATTTATTTATTTACTTATTGTTCAGACAAGCCAGACATAACCGTCGACGTTGATCAAAATAGCACGATGTCGGGCAGGCTAAAGTAAGGAAGCGCTCATACCGTTCACTGCACAAGACGGTGGACGAGTAGGTGGGTGGTTTTACCTGAAACCTTGAGCAGCCATAATTGTCGGTACACCGTACAAGCTGTGCCGCTGGTAAGGGAGCTTCCAGTTAGAACTGGATGATTCTACTCTGCAAGTTAGAAACACTAGGTACCATCCTTTACTGAAATTCACCAGTGAAGTAGTCTAGAAGCCCGTGCCAAGCAGCGTCTACACGTGGGTTTGAGTGGATGATCTGTGTTTGTTCTCTTGGGTAATTTATGACGCTGCATTACATCCGAGCAGTTTTTCAAAAAGTCAAATTTTCAAAAGAAGCTTTGCCATTGAACCTTTGATGAAATAATGCCTTCAGAAACAATTTTTAGACAGGAATGATACATCAACTTTGAGAGAAAGGTATTCACAACACACGAGGGTTGACATAATAGCACACTTTTCCGTGAAGGAAACTACTCACAAGTTTGCTGAATGCCCTTCAACACCCCACGACCGGTTTCGCCCTTCTTGGGGCTCAATGCTATTATTTATTGGCTGATGTGCTACTTTTGCCACTGGGACCAGAATTCCAAGTATCGCTTGTTTCAAATGAACAACACTAATGTAAGAACAGGTTCCGGCTAAGGGGTAAATCTAGTGACCAGAGGGTCTGCGGTTCGCCTCAACTCTGACTTTTCGATTGTTCCTGTCTAGGCTTTGGAAATCTGGCCGTGCTTCCTTTGAGTTGCACCGCAGCCATGCATCTGAAGGGTGTCACCACCCACCGGTCTTGCTCTGCTCATACTGAACAACTGTGTACGACACTGCCCTCGTTGGACAATATCACTGGGGCATCCGAAACTGAACAGAGCTTCCCGTGGTTAAATACTTGACATTGATAAGGAATTTGTATGGTTCGGTCGCATCTGCTAGCATTGTAGGCATGCACAATCAGCGCATACTCTTTTATATCCTAATGTTTTCACTAGATGAAGCAGTGAAAAAGCTATGCCACTTTCCGTCACTTCCCCCAGTATATTCTACCAAGTCCGGTCGTTCTTCGACTTAGCGTTACAACCTTACTTAAACTGGTGTTTCATGTCCAAATAAGAGCACTGAGTTAGTCAAGTCAAACATAAACGGAATAAAAGACTTTATCAACGATATACCAGTCTGAGCCCGCTTACTGTCAAAACTTAGCCTGAGCACTGGTCACTATCGGTTATCGAACTTAACAATATGCTTTTCCAGGTGCAATCTACCCCGGTACTTTTGTTTCGAATAGGCTGACAAACTGCTTTCATATCCGAAAATGACTGCGAGCATACTCTGCCCTCCTTTTCCACTGGATTGCGCATAACCATTTTAAACAATTCAACACCATTGCTTGACGCTGTCTTCAAAGCTGAAGCGATATCATAAAGCCCATTCCGAGCTAGAAAATGCTTGTGGAAATCAACATTTTCCAATTGTGAGGCCATAATGAATTTCGTCAACTTGTCAAGTCGCGAAAAAGCAAACCGCGCGACAAAAGTTTGGGATCGCAAATACAAACTCTCCACGCATAGCTATAATTAGCAGCAGTACACCCATATGAAATAAGTGCCTACCTGCCACCCACGCGAGGGAAAATACCATAGTAGAGATAAGAGTAAGGGGTTTTGTATACCCCAGGATTGACCATCAGGAATAAGGCATCTACACCCTACACTAGCATTCAAATAAACGTGAACATCGTGTGGAGTAGGAGGCCCTCGGTGTGAGTGCTTAAGATGGTTTGCGGACCTCTTCCAAGACGAGCTAAGTATATTACGGACAAAACTTAGCTAGGCAGTCCAGATAAGAACTGACGTGTCAGGCACTACATGTTATGGGGTCCCCAGTGTGAGGAAAACGCAATCAGCCGAGACACGGAAGGCTCGAAGATTGTGGAGCAATGCATGACAGTAGCTTCCTTCATACAACTTTGCTAAGCCATGACCTGTCCTTTTGTCAAGTGCTCAGTGGCTCGGCATTCGTGGTATACCCCCCAACCATTCTGGCCTGGTAAGTTACATTTGAGTGGCTCCGATTTGCTACCAATTTCTAGTTTGCAGCATTTTCGTTGCGAGCATGGAGCGACCAGCCAACATCATGCTAGGACGTCATCGACGCTCGTCAAATTTGGATTCGTTTACGGCCTCCCGGTTCAAGGGGCCAACTTTCGCGCAAATGCTTTGTTTCCACAGCCTTTTAGCTTTGGTGGAATTCGTCTGATGCTAAATATCGGTCGCGCCTGGGCCTCATCGGTCACAGTACAATCACAGCATTTGCAACCTACGTAATCTGACATGAGAACTCAAGTCCCTCGTGATGGCCCAAGGGGATGGGGATCTTGAGGAATAATAAGGGGCCACTTCCGACATCTTCGAGCAATTTGACCGCATGCAGGACCACCACATGAAGAAAGTGACAGCGTCTACACATTCCAAGTTCATTGCATTCTCCGGACACATTTCCGGTCGCTGGATCTACAGCTCCTCAGAGCATATATCTTATGATGACAGCAAAGACAAAATTGAGTAGAAGTGAGGTCGACCCAAGAAATTCCACTGATCGGGAAAATTTTGGATCGTTCGCCACAAGCAGAAACGCGACGGAGAGTATAGGAACAGGGCACACGAAAAATATTTGCAGACTTCAAGTACATTTTCCGTCGACCAAACATACACAGAAGAATGTATCTATCCACGAGCTGGAAGCTTCCTCTCAAGTCCAGGAAAAGAGCTGTTTGGTCGACATTGCTAAAGCCTTTAATGTGAAGCGGAGATGCAGTTAATGTGTGGTCAAAATGCTGCCCGGGGCTCTCGGAATTGTGCCTAACGTGCTGAATCTTAGACGTCGCAATCTATTATTGAAATGGGTAGACGGAACTCAATCTTTTGAAACCAGTGACCGCTTTACGACTGCTTCTGTAAATGTAGTTGTCTACTCTTTTGAATGAATGCAAAGTAACTAGTTGACCAGCATTTTCTGACCGCATCCCTGGTCCTAACTTATCTTAGACAACAACACAACAACCAACAAAAGCTTAGTCCAGTGGCGTTCCGTGGCAGAATGTCATGTTATTGACACTTAGGAGGGGCGGATCTAAGCTCACAGCTATAGTTGAGTGGGTTGAATGAAAAACGTATGTACAAGAGCATATAGCTAACTGACCTGTTTTTGAAAGGCATTGTCCGCCGGCCAGGATGTAGGTTTTTGCTATATTTCAGTTCCACTGTCAGTCAAAAACGAATGGCCTCCTGGATGCTAATAATAAGTTACGACGGAGTGCGTTGCTTTAATAAGCATCACTTCCTGAACTTCATGATGCCGATATCTCTCTTTATCCATACAGATTTTCTTTAAGCTTAGGTCTAAAAGAACGTTCGGACGAATTAAACACTGAGCCCGAAAGGATACATTTTGCATTAAACTGACAACAACCGTTCTGAGATCCAGTGCTCCCGTGTACATGCTCGGAAACACCACATATTGGGCTCCCAACGTTATGATCATCTAGTCCGTTGCAATTAATGCCTTCCGAGGAGGCTCATTTAAAAACAGGTTTTGCGACACCCGTTAAGTTCCCTAAATTTACCCAGAGTGACTGATCTTCGGAAACCAAGATTCGTCGCGTCATCTGGTGGCTACGTGGTTAAGCTAACTCCAAGGTTGCTCAATAGAACGAACAGCAGCGTAAAGAACCTCGAACCAAATGCTGAGGAACGACCGGAGCTCCGTGTAAAGTGGGGGCAGCTCGATTAAGGGTACGAGCATTATAGGCTGCAACAAAAACGGTGGATGGGGTCTGATCAATGAAACTGGAGCGGTGGGTGTGACGGCGTGCAATTGGTCACTTCCTTGGGTGTCTGAATGACATGCCTACAGCTGCCCCCTACGAGAGCGGGTCCAAATGTAATGGGAGGGGATTTAAGCGAAAGTAATTTAAATGATGGGAGGCGTCAACATTCGCATGTCTTCGCCTATCCGCCCTTCTGTATGCAGCGAATAAGGCGACCAGCGGAAACCAGCTATTGCCGATGTGGCATAAAGGTACATCAGGCTGTGCAATTCATGGTTGTGTTGTTTCTAGGCACGAGTAGCCAGAGGAAATTCATGTCTGCCTTCAGGTTGACCGACCGATATCGTGGTATATCTGAGCCGTACCGGTATCCGACAGATGATTCGAATCAAGGCCAGAATAAATTTGTCAACTTCCGAGACCCATTGCACCTCTGCGATAATAACCAATGTCATATTGCATGCTCGAGATAGCTCAGTCGTTAAGGCGCCAGCTTCCGGACCGGAAGGTCCGTGATTCGAACCCCATCTCGCATCTCGACTGCTCCTTTCTAGGTTTGGGCAGTCTCGTAGTAGCCCAACCCTCTTGCTTCCTTCTGCTGTGTGAATCGGAGATCTGGATGTTTGGAAAAGGCTGCGGTTAGAAACTTTGACTGTCGATGTCTCCAAACGATCTGACGGAAACAACAGACCCGTTGGACAGATCCTGGGGCTAGGAGATTCGACCATCGTTGCGAATTCCTAGTATTGTGTGACTTATACGGAATGCCCACCGCAACCATTCAGGAAGCTCAAGAGCTCAATCATCATTGAGTCCACCTGAATTCTGTAGCCTTTGACCTGAGTGCAACGCGATTCACAAGTCTTTGGAAATAGTCAAAAACAGTATGGAATCATAAAGATACCAATTACAGCGAGAACAGAGGACAGGGGATTCAAAACAAAGTAGGCTAGTTCTGTACAGGACGTCTCCTTACAAGGAACTCTTCCCAGAGGAAAGAAACGCCGTGAGTCCGGAAGCCAGAAGCATGGAGATGAAATAGTTACTAAGAGATTTGGTTAAGGAAAGCGGAATGCATTAGTAATAGTATTCCAGCAACATTAACCTTCTATTGACACACAGGAATGATCATAGCGAAAATGCAGTCTGCATTTTCAAGACCGAATTTTAAAATGCTATATCTGCCCCTAACTGGTGAAACCACATCAAACGTACGACAATGTGGGCAGACCTAGTCGAAGCGAGTAGAGCAGACCACCTGGTAAATGCAAGTAACCCTGTCTAAATGCTGGTCACTAAATCGTCCAGCGGCTTATTTAAATTGAAGACGATCATCGTTAGTGAAAAATAGACGCAGGCTCTGCGGTAGACAGCACGCAACTGCCGCCGAACTATGCAAACTACAGGGCAACGCAAAAGCGCGTGAAAACGACGGCGAGGATTTCGTTTGGCTGGAGAGTCTGAAACCAATCTTAAAAACTTCCTGTACATAAGGTGCACCAAGACTGGAAACAGCGTATCTGGCTTGTAATCCCATAAGGACATTAACCAATGGGGATTGTTCAGAAGGCGACCTCATTTCTCAGTGCTCCTCCGTACACTCGACGAAGGTTCCCGTGATCACTGAACGTGCACCTTTATACTCTGGGATATCGGAGTCGTTCTGTGGTGTTCCGACACGCCTGCGAATTGGATGCAGACCCTTCAACGTCATCATCATCATCATCATCATCGACAGCATGACATCAGTGTTCAACACCGATGCTTCACTGCCGTACAACCATGATTTATTTGAAAGCCTTATTGTGAAGAAAAGAATAAAGGTGGACGGGGAAGGGACTTAGTGCTAGCTTACTACAATCATTCCGAGGTGCCTAC
>SJOL01006453.1:661841-679259 GCA_004794785.1 Opisthorchis felineus | reverse complement strand
TACTACGTGAACTGAACAGAAAGGTAAGAGTATGGTTTGGCGGTCACTGAGTCACAGGTGTCAGCTCCAAGCAAAGAATGGTTCATAACAAAAACAGTCAGCAGGCGCTGGCCGTGACTGCTGATATTCTTGGAATAATAAGTTCTCCATATTTTATGTGTTTATGATCACCTCGTGGAACAAGCGGGAGGAACGTGTGTGTTCTATCTGGCTGATGAAGGGGGCTTTTGATGATGCAACACCAACTGAGATGAAGGTGGCAACGCCTTGCACGTCGATGCAAGCCGTAAACCTAGTAGTGCCTTCAGGCACCCGATGCATTTTTTTCGCGACCATGGCCATAAACTCAGTTATCCAAGGAGATGGAGCCATTGCAACCGCCTTTAGTTTTAGTTCCAATTGTCTAGCCTGATCACTAGAACACTGTTGTTTCACCAGATTTGTTGCTTTGATACCTCATTTTCCGCAATTAGCAGTATACTTATCACATAGCAGGAAGGATCCTTTGGTTTTGCCCTACCCCGTTGTGTTGTTGCCCGTCCTCTTCGAATTGCCGATGTAGTATGAGGCCTCTACAAATCATTATTCGTGGGCTTCTGCTAGGCCTGTTTTCAGCACCTTTAGATAGTGATACAAGAGACTATCATTAGTGCTAAGAGTTGTGCCTCGTGCTTTGCACTGAGCGTCAGTCAATCAGAAGGCGCAAGGTCAGGGCGATAGTAGTTGCGTAATTTTGGGATAGTGAGGATATGTACAGGGTGTATATGTAAGACCTTGACACAATTGGCAATGAATTAAGGGCTGAAAGTGTTGCTCCTTCCTCCTATAAGCCATCGCGCCCATGATTTTTGAAGGTTATGTCATGTGCCAACACTGTGGTCGCCACTCAGTGGTCTTGACGTTCCGTTGAGGGTATTTAATTGGCAGAGGATTACCATCGCTATCCTAATCCTTAGTGTTGATGACCTTTGAAGGGAAACATACTGCGCTCAAGTAAGCCCGAACAAGTTGTCAAGTGGCGTACACCCAGCTTTGTATTGATGATATCTCATCAAGCGGTGCCAAAAGGTGCGTAATTCAGACGTCAAGCACGGCGAAAAGCCACGGGATCAACATCCAGTAATGTAAGGAATTCTTCGTTGAAATATCGGCTAGTATCTTCTGCATAGTGATTTGCATGGGTTTATTAAATGAGGGTCTTGTCTGTCCATATCGGGGATTGAGATTACAAGAGAGTAAAATAATCTGCCTCCAGGAGAAACTCGATTTGACTAGTCATTCTGCCACATAAATTGATAGCCTATGTTTTCACGAAAGTGTTCACTTGAGTGAGCAACTTCGTGAAAGTTAGAGACATGTTGGTCAATGGTGGAAAGCGCACATTGAAGGCAAGCGTAGCAACCAATGAATCCTTGCGCTTCATAGGGTGAAGAAGAGAACTGATGGTCATCTCTTTGCGGATGACACAGAGATAATGAGACCCAAAATAGAGCAATGGATCAGGGCCTGGGAACTCCGCAGAAGAACTCTAAGCGCGCGCATACAAGGTTTTGCGCTAACGCACTGGACACCTAACACTGGGCAGTTGATGGCAGAAAAGTAGAATCCCAATGATCCAGATGACGTCATTGATCGGATTTTAACACGACGAATATATTGTATGGCTGTTGCTCAGCAAATGTGAGGGCCATTTCACGCGAAAGGGCATGAGTTGGGTATGAAAGCCTTCATGCGTTGACTTTGTTTGCATCGGAGTGCTGTGTCCTGGAGTGCGCCCCATATTCGAAGGACACTGTGCAACTCAAAGCAGTGAGGAAGATCATGAAGCGAGGGACCTATCTTGAGGGAGTACAATGTGTTTGGCTCCACGTGTTCGCCAGAAGACTGTCGGGGACAGATTCAGTCCATATATTGCAAACCGCAGTCCCCTCGCTGTTCAAGTCTGGAGCACCGTACACGTAAGTTGAAGACAGATCCATGTAAGCCTACCTAAGGAAGAATATATAGGAGAGCAAAACCACAGATGAGCTCGGGTCACCTTCGGATGAATTTGGGTGGCAGCAGGGTAACTGACAAGCTCAAACCAACCCCATGCCCCGAGAGTGAATGGATCGGAATGAAGATCGAAACCACCCGATAAAAATCCCGCAACGTTTACCTCCAAACCAGGAATCACCGGCACTAACGAATCTACAATTCTGTATACTTCCATCCGTGAATCACATCAGAAGCCATAGCTTTTCGAAATCCACGAGAAGCTCTTGAAACTCTTGAAGGAAATGACCTTAAAGCATTCTCCAGACCAATGGGTAAAAAACGGCGCACTCTTCAATGTGCGCACGTGATTCCGTGCCATGTCTAATTGTCCCTATGATCATCATGTCCAGAAGTCCAAATGCGTGTTTCTGGGGGAGCAGAACGGTATTAAGCTTTTTGTAATCTTATTAATTATAGTTGGGAAGACATGCATCATTTTGCGATTCATGCATGATGTGTTCGATCAGACATATCAGGTAAGTGTTTAACCAAACTACTGATCTTTCAGGCCACGATTGGCATTGATTTTTTGTCAAAGACTCTATGTTTGGATCAAAAATCAGTAGGTTTACTGGGCCAGAGACTTCTTTCACTTTATAGGTCCGTCTGCAATTGTGGGATACAGCCGGCCAGGAGCGGTAAATCGCATAAAAACTTGGATCTGCTTATCGTTTTTTAGATTCAGAAGCTTGATTCCAAATTACATAAGGGATTCCGCTGTATCTATCGTTGTGTACGATGTGACGTGTAAGTCATCTGGTGCCCTAATGGGTTCTGCGAATAATTTTTGTCACGTGGCACATCATTGATTTGGTGGTTTAGTGTGGGGAATTGTTGAGTCCGGAACAAACAGAGACCACAGACTGCAACTGAGCTTTGGCTTCGGCTCCGTAGCCGCGCCCGTTGAGCTAGGCGTGCCCTGTAAATCACTGTTCACTAGGTCGATATTGTAGTCCTCCCATGTTTAACGCTTTTTTTAGAAAGCTTCGTTCTCCCTCGGCATACTACCCTGTAGGCGAACAAGTGGATGTCAAGGCTTGCAAATAGTTGTCACGATGAGGTTTTTAGGTACACGCGCCAGTCAGGTGCCTGGCATACAAGCAGCGGAAAGTACGGAATAGGGGAGATAACACTTGTTGTCTCCATCACTAAATCATCACCGAAACAGTCATTCGTAACTGAAAAACCACTTATATATACGGACGGACTGCAATCACGAGACCCATGTGTCTGAGTTACCATTAGTAGAATGATCGTCGACAGCCACATCGCTGTTCAAAATTGTGCTTTACTGTCTTATACCCACAAAGTTTATTCAAAATTTGAAGTTTGAAGCCCAAAAGTGAAAAATGTGGATGAACGGGAAAGTGACATGGCGCCGATCTAGCACAAACATTGTTGGGTTGCATGGATCATGAAGTATTTAATTAGACGAATGGGAGAGCAGCTTAAAGCACGACTGTCATTAACCCCGGTTAACCCCGCCCTAGTACAGAGACTAGAACCAAAGGCCTTAAGACCCCATCGTGGATTGTGGACCGAACCAACAATATGTAAGCTTCACGAAATCTCCTTGGCAACTTTCTGCCGTCTGATCTGCCGTTTTCGGCATTCTGGAGGACGGACGTAGAACAAAACCTGTTTCAGTGGACGAGCTGTACAAGAAATGTTTGCCTAAAAGTCTTTTGAAGGGTGCCTTTGACAGAGCAAAATAGCTTGCACAGAAGGATTCTTCTTCGTCTAAAGCTGTCAAAAGGGACGCTGTAAAATCTTGCTTACCTTAAACTTTGAAGAACTTTTAGTCGTACTCACGGATAGGTCAACAGCAACTCAAGGTAAACAAGCTTGCAGGTTCGATTGCTTGGATGACTTGTGCGGCGCGTAGTATCTGTACGTTGTCGATAGAAGGCAAGATGAAACGTCGAACCCCATAACATAAATGAAGAAAATTACGGATAACCCAGGAGGCATTCAGGGTGGCGACTACCACATGATTCTGGAAAGTGGAGTTTCTAATGCGTAGCTAATATCGAGAACGAGGTGAGAGTCAGGGAATATCGTACTCCTAAGTTCCTTCGTTGAATTAACTTTCTGTGGAAAGCTCCCAAATGTTGTGAGACCTTCCCTTAAGTGGAAGTTCTCATCATAGATACGGTAAACACAGAGGAGTTAATCAAGCGCCATCAGTTTGGACAAATACAATCATTTGTAAATTAATTTGGTTCTCACGGGAGACACAACTTCACCTCTCTTTTATGATATTTTTCAACTGAATGTGCTGCAAGAAGGTCGCCTCATATGCCATTTTGTACGATATTCGAGATATCGCAGTATATTTTCACGAGGGAAACAACTAGAAAGCTTGCTGAAAACTCTTCCACAGCTCATTTAGTTGAATAATGTCACAGACGAGAAATTCGGTTGAGTCTAGCGTGAAAATCAAACTGATTTGCAAATGTGTGTATTTGTTGAAATCAGTCCAGTTTGGGTTCAAGTGGAACGTAAGTTTGACGGAAACTCGGGAACTGCGCCTACCTGATGAGCCCCAAGAAGGGCGAAACCGGTCGTGGGCTGTCGAAGAGTTTTCAGCAACCTTTTGAGTGGTTTCTTTTATGGTGTCAGTTTGGTTACAGACATTTTAAAGCAGTATAATCTTGCGGAACATGGAAGCTATTCGGTAGGCAAACCGCATACCGCAAGTTGGAGTAACCTAAGTACTCAAAACACTCCAAGAGGCTGAAATCTGCACGAAAATGCACAAACCTGGAGCACCTCGGGACCGAGTACACGACCTCGAAGATGTTTATTGGTAGCAAGAAGCCGTTCAAAGTCTGCACTGCTGCATTTTACACAATTTGAATGAAAGCCGATAATTCTCACTACCAAACGTTCTTCAATTCTACAGGGCTGAGTTCTGGAGAAACATATTAATGAGGAAATATGTAGGTATCAACGGGGCGATTACCTTGGCTGATGAACGCTGTCCAATTATTTAAGCTGGTAACCTATTGGTGGTGTTTACGGAAAGCGTGTTGCAGCCAAAGGACTTTGTATATATTGTAAATTTGGTAGGGTAACGTTTTCCGATCATTTTATTATACGTATTGCACAATGTTGAAGTGAAGCTAATTGGACGTTGGTTTTCGTGATCTTAAAGTTCATCTCAACCATGCATAGATCAGGGTTCTGCTACCTAACACGTCTCAGTATCCATAGCACCCCTTGAGTATGTGCTCGTAATCGGGCCCACTTGCTTTCATACGTGTTTGCGACTTGATTATCCGCCGTCCTATGCAGTCGAGCTTCATAAAACTTCGATGCATCTTCCTCGCTCTTCAGCTTTCTCACAGCCAAATTAAACGGGCGTCCTGCAGATCCATGACTTAACAGCTTTCTGAGTGCAATTTCTGCCTTAGCAAGTACACTGCTCATTTTGCAGCCAAATGGCATAGGTGATCGGGCGTCCATGTTCACTTCTTGAATGAGTCCAAGGAGAAGTGATGGGCGTCTCAAATTTTATCTCGTGTTTGCTACTAAGATTTCTGTCGCTGCACAAAATGTTAGTCCCATTCCAATTTTTCCGCTCACTGATTCGATCCTTAATGGATCCATTAATTTACAAGTTTCCCAGTCACTGCCATCTTTGGCAATGAAATCATTCAACAGGAAGATGGAGTCGCTTGAAGTTTCCGATCTGGCCAGATTTCACTTGTTTATAGAATTTGCTCTTCTCATCTGAGTGCAAGGCTATTGGACCATGGTGCTTATAAGTGTGGCAGAACATATCATTGACAGAAGGAACCGGATGACTATCATTCTGAGTTTCGTGTGATCTGCAAGTGTAAATCCGAGACCCTTTTTTGCGTCCGCTTTATTATGTTGCTGCACCCCAGTGGAACGTATAGTCAGATCCACACAGCCAGACTCTCCTATCTTTGACCAGGCAGTCGGGTTTCGTATGATGTAACGAGGTATATCCTGCAGTGTTTGAGTTATCTTGCGACAGGAGCAGTCCGTTTTTCAAGTCTATTCCCTCCATCTATATCCATAAGAAATCTCAAGCTGTAGGCTGCAAGTCGCGGGTTCATCGGTGCTTCTTGTCGCTTACGAGAAACATCTTAGGATTTTTACACTCCTACGGCAGCGACCAACATGACATTACCCCGCAGAACTTCCGGTAGTACAATTACTTGCCGCTGCTCGTTACCCTTTCTGGCGTTTTCAAATCTTAAGGAAGAGGTCCAGCCGATGCAGTCTGCGGGATTATGGCAGCGTTGAAGCCCAAGCACCAGGGCTCGGCGGCTGATTTAGGGGGTATATATATGACTAGATATGAGAATCCTACAGGTTGATTCTTGCAGTAAACACTGACCAACGATAGCAGGAAGAACAACTGCCAGGCGACCCTTAAGGATTCTCTGTCCGCCAGTTAAATTCGCAAATTGGTGAACATAACAATAGGATGCAAACCTGGTTCGCACTTTTCAGTGAAGAGAACTGTTTGAAGGGTCTCATTATCAGTCTCACTTCAAGAAACCGCTGCCCCTCAGACGAAGCAAACCTCATCCAAAATGACGTTTGCTGTTGAGCTTCGATCCTTTTATATCCAAAGGTTGCCGTTGTCTCTAAAATGTTTTGCATTCAAAAGCGGCGTTAGCTGGAATGTTGACTGTTGTTCATCTGATCTGTCAGAAATGGAAAATCTTTGATCTTGTGCTCATATTAAAGCATGAGTTGTTTCTTATAATTCTGTTTGTCAATTCACTGTGATAGCTCTTTAGGTCTACTCACCTCCCACAGTATACGTTTTTCATAGCCATTTAGTTTTGCTTTTACTTTGCTACACAACTTTGAGTAGCCTGGTGAAGAAAATCAGCTTGCGCTGTACAGAAAAAATCACTGTAACAGCATTGCTGTATTCAGATTCATCGTCAATTGTAACAGCTTGAGTGGATAAGTTTGGCTCAACTCCAATATTTCTCTCGTACAGCACTTTCCACTAATTTGTGAAAACAATACAGAAGAAGAAGGGAGATTTCTGCTTTCCTGACACGCATTTTTGGGGGTCAATACTTCTTAAACCCAGCCGGAGATTTGGGATAAAAAACGGAGAAAGACAGACTGTTGCTGATATATTGCAGCACTTCAGCCAAGGGCAAGCGAGGTCACGTAAACATTATCCTGGTTAGACTGTGCTAACGACACTTAAAGGTTTCTCAACCATTTCATATCCTTCACTCAGACAAATGTCTCTGGTCCGTTTTAGTGCTCTAAAACCCTAATCCAGGGGCGAGGACAGCCCTGAAATACAAATACCAGATGAATAGTGACTGTCCCATCATTTTATGAAAAATATCTCCCAGTAGGGAGCATCAAGCTAACCATTTCCGCATTATGTATTCAAAATCTCTGATTACTGTGCCAAGCTGTATTCCTGCTATTAAGAATTCAACCACGATTTCCTGTGTTTGAGTTTCTATGATATGGAAACTTAGTATAGTCCCAGCCCTTAGGAGAAAATCCCTGATTCGCTGAAAACGTTTCTAAATTGAATTAATGAAAAGTGTATGTAAAATACCGCCCGGAATATCAGTGCACGTTGCTGAGAAACTCTCCAGTAACATCAAATTGCCATGTCAATGGTAATTCCATGCGAATGTGTTAGTTTTAAACTTCCGATCTTTCGGGCACCGAGCGCTTTATGTCAGACAAAAAGTTAGCTCATCTCGCCTTCTCCATCCAGTGGTAATCAAATGCTAATGAAAAAATTAAATGTGCTTGGGATAAGTGATCATACCATGATTTGTAAATGTTTCCACGGGTTTGACAGGCAGTTTTCGACGTCCTGCTAGACTTACAAGCTCAGTATGAC
This sequence comes from Opisthorchis felineus, assembly GCA_004794785.1. Classification (NCBI taxonomy): domain Eukaryota; kingdom Metazoa; phylum Platyhelminthes; class Trematoda; order Opisthorchiida; family Opisthorchiidae; genus Opisthorchis; species Opisthorchis felineus. The sequence continues at coordinate 671,350 of SJOL01006453.1, read as the reverse complement.
AGTGCATTTTACGCCCATACTCGTATACTTGAGTTATGGCACAGTCGCTAAGGCATGACCGTCTGTTTATATAAGTACCCGTCAAAGTCGCTAACCCGGATATTGATTCAAAGGGTGATTGCAACTCAGTTGTTTGATGCAATTCTACAGCATTCCAAGGGACAACAAATGCTATTCGGAATTCGCGAAAGACAGAATAATTTAGTGTCTCCAAATTTCTTCTCAGTTTTAGAAAGTACAGGCCAACAACTTTGCACTACCCGTGAGAGGTCATTTTTCGTAACCATTAAGAGAAGGAGTGTTTTCTCACTGGACTTTTAATTGTGAGTTGCATTCCCTCTGTAAATAATTCTTAGGCAACAAAAATTGTTTCTCCTTCAAGGTTTTTGCTTGCTTAGGGACTTCTAAGTAAGGAGCACTTTTTAATACACTTACACAACCCAAGATGCTTAGGTGAATCGTGTTCAACAGTCTTTTGTAATGACAATGGGTGTAGTGTAACCCCTTTGTTAGATAGTGTGAACTCATTAGCTTAGTATTTGCGGGTGTTCAGTGTGTGTGATACGTCGTATGAGATTGTCTGCTTCAAACCTACGGAGATAACTGGACATTCTGGCTCCCGAACTTCAAAGTGACCGGATTAGTCCAATATGCTGAGAACCCTGACGACGCTAACTTATTGATTGCCAAATCTGGTGCAAGTCACTCTGACTTGAAGAACATTGCTACCAAATAAAAGCGGAAGCAAATAAGATAAACTAAGCTGAGTTATTTTGAATTGGGGAGAATAAAGCAAGTAAAATAGCTGGCTTCCACCTTCAAGATCCACCGTCCTCCAGGCTGTAAATCTGGTCACACATTTGCACGCTGGACGAACATGGTTAAACATGACAAACTGGACTCCACGTAGCGCTTTTTGCTTGTCATTCATAGTCTTCTTAACAAAATTTTGGTAAGATGGGCTTTGTTCGAAGACAACTTTGAGGTAATAGGACGAGATCGTTCAACGCTTATAGCGCGAAATTACTGGCCGGAAGGTCTGTGGTTCGATCCTGACCTCTGCTTCTCCACTTCCCGTGTTTAGGCTTGGGCAACCTGGCAGTATCCCAGCCCTCGTGCTTCTTTCGGGTGGCATGGCAGCTAGTCACCGAAAAGGGTGCCAAAGGTGAATGACTTGAAGGTAAATGTTGAACCACAAACAATATGGACCTATTCGGTTAGAGTCAGGAAAAGTGATTTCGCTACTGACGATAGCAATCAAAATTGGCCTTTGCTAGATGATGAAATGAGAAAATGGCACATTAAAAACTTTATAATCTCTCCATTACCTTTTGCTTTTGATCTTACCGAAAAAATTCCCAAGAAATTCACGTAACTCCCCTGTTGTCCCAAAACGCCGTACTGTTTTAACAATATTGTGATTACAATGGATTTATACAGCACACAAGCGTAGCGTTACTAATTAGGTTGCCGCCATGCACAGCATTTTCCTCTAACCACAAACTCCAAAAAGCAAGAAAATTGTGGTACTGAGGAGGTGGTTGCATTTCGTAAACACATACTCATAGAATAGTTGGAATTTCAGTCCGCCTTCTGGCTTCATTATCATTGTACTCAGAGGCAAAAGATACCAGTCGTGCTAGTGGTAGACCAAGAAAGTGAAATTTTTCACTGGGATGTTATTTTCATGTTGCTTTCTCGACAAGGGAAGCCTTTTGTCTCTCAAACGAAGTCTTCGTGCGATTAAAGACAGCACCTGGTTTCATCAATCAACTCCCGGTCAGCACAGAACAAAAACAAGCGGACTACTCTCCTGCCTTCAATGAATTTTTACATTAGACGAACAAATCAATCTAGCATGTCAGTATGCCCGAGTTCCTGATTTATCCTTTTATGGAGTGCGGACCTCATTCGTTTATGTGGCAAAATTTCATCAACGAAAAGTTGCAAACGTGGAACAAAGGTTGAGATGCAAAATATATATTACTTCGAGAGAACGATCGTGTCCGAAAATTGTGTGCGAGCTTATTACGAGTTGATACACCATCTAACGGGTTAGACTTAAAGCATTATTATGTTGTGTTTGACGATTCGCTTCCATGCGTCACACACGGGTATATTGCCCTGGCTGTAAGCGATCGCCATTCTAGAAAGTACTAGGAGCTTTGTATATATGTAGTACACTACTATTAAGGTTACTGAAGACTCTTTGACAGCCCACCACCGGTTTCACCCTTCTTGGGGTCCATTAGGTATAAGGTCGACGGAAACTCGGGGACTGTGCCTACCACATAAAACCAGCCGATTCAGAATGGAAGCAATCTTACCATCACCTCAGTTTTCATGTTGCGACGGCTTATCATTCTGTTTTGTCCGCCTTATCACATTTTTGGTGGAAAATCCCGTTCGCACATAGGCCGTTTACCGCTACAAAGTGCCTGTAAGTTGCCTGCACGGCTGCCTGCACGGAAAATTGAAGGAATATCTTGGCCATTACTTTATCGGACCACTTCCTTGAAAGCGCATCGTGACCTTGTCAAGACAAACAGTTAGTACTTTTAGAATACAGGACTTCAAGCACCCGCGGCTTCTACATTATGTGCTTTGATCGATCTTGCCCACCCAGGTTCCCGTGCCTTTTTTCGTCGCAGTGCCTAATTTTACTTGACTAGCTGATTTCACACTGTAAGCAGATATCAGACGTAAAGTAATGTACCACCACTTGAATTATTAAGCGTAAGAATCTCAGTACTCCATCCTATGTAAATATGTTCTCTTGGCTACTGTAATGCGACGGGAAGGATTAAATACATTAGTTGTGTATACGTTGTAGGTTGGAACTCACTGGCCTAGCCTGCTTCCGCGAACCACTCCTCACAGAAAACAACCCGGCAAGATAAGATCTATGAAAGGCAGTTTTCAAGTTGAAATACCCATCTTACGCTGGTATGCTTCAAACAGCATAATTTGAAGCCACAATTTGCACAGCACAAGGCTTTCTATGTAGCAGTGAACTGAGCTGATGAACTACAAATGTTTTCGAATCACAATGAGAAATGGCAGTCCACCTTCATGATGAACGGCCCAAGTGTTCTTTTGACGAATAGCGCGTTTGCTCAACCACGCACTCAACCACTTTTCAGAGCGATGGATAGCGTCCTCCTGAGAGCAGTGTCAGTGAGAATGTCGTGGACTCACCAATCCCCTACATCAACTGCCACGACAAAAACTAATGCGTTCATGGTGGAACTGTGCTGTTGTATGGCTGTGCAATTCTTGCTGTAAAGGTGGGCAGAAACAGTTATATGAAATCGCACCCGATGCCACTTGGGTTATATCACAGGAACCAAACCAGTTAGTTGGTTTCGACTGATTTTGGGGGTTTAGGACCTAACACCATAGGATAAACTATCATTTACGAACAAGCTGATATCTAACCCGTAAGAGAAGCTAATGACGTGGGAAGTCTAACAGAAGGGATGAGATTTTTGTTGTCGCGATATAGTAGCTCTGGATCAGCCAAATCGGCAACGGATGATAGACGGGTATCAGGAAATGGAACCACCTGAAAATGGACAGCAAAACATGATCACAACTCATTTAATCTCTCCTGTGTACCTCACATAACATAAGAAAACTTGTTTTGAGCAGGCGACATGCGGCGCGATATCCATCTGCTTCCAGAGTCGACCAAATATTGCAATCTGCTTGGTTGCCTTAGAGAAGCACTTATACGTGTGTCAGTCGACATTCCTCAGCACATTTCTAGAATTTCGGTCTCCTGATAGACTCCGAGTTTATTCCACTTAATTTGGTACAATAATGGTACTTTTCTCCACAAAAGCTGAAACTGAAAAAGATCTTAACTCCGAAGCGTTTCTACACTATTTTCATACCTCTTCAATCAGTCCACCCCTATACTGACTGTAAATGAAGTGTACTTGCTGTTTTAAATAAGTTTGATTCTTTTTAAGTATACATCGTTTGTCATCCACTGGAGGAAGCCGCATGAGCACAAGTAACTCTTCCATAGTGTGGTCGATAAGTGAACTAAATAAAAGGTTTTGCTGCGTCCATTTTTCTCTGCTCTATGCTCATACTGTATGCATTGGTCCAAAAGGTTCACTGGTGCCTCACCATTTACATAACGCAGACAAGTGTAAGATGGAAAAATCGCAGCATGATCATGTGGACCGATGAGACGGTTTGGTTTGTTCATCCTTCAAAGCCAGCAGGCCAACAGGGTGATTGATTCCACACGACCATACATTTAGATCCTAAACCATGACACACTTCCTTTTCCATCACGTGCACTAATATGGACTTAAATCTGACGTTGTCGTTTACACGTTCACCTGATCAACATCAACGCCATCATTCCCAATGTATTTTACTCACGAATTTCCGCCACCCAGCTTCATGTTTCCAGCAAAACCTTGAAATCAAACGATATGACTACATCGTTAGAGACCCACCAATTTACGGAAATTCAGCGTCCGATTCGACTAAACGCTCCCATCTTTTAGAAATTCGCTGAAGATATTTTTCGACCCAGATCTCTCTTGTATTGAAAAAGTGTAGTGCACTTTTACATTCCGTTTTTATCGACAGGATAACACTTTTTCAACAGGAGGGTTAGCAGCGGGGAAATCGGACAACGAATTTAAACTTCACATAAAACTTTCTCACCGAAGACTTTACACTGACTAGGAGTTTTGACTCCAGATATGACATTTCGGAGGGTAGGATGGCGGTGCGGAATGAATGTGAAGTGATCTAGACAAGAATAAATTCTGACACACATGACTAGTTAGAACTACGGCTATCGACTTACACTCATATCTACATGCAAGTCCGAGCGTGCGCAAGAATAAACTAATAGTTAGCTTCAATATATGCATTCACTATTGCGTGTGTTTTTGCAAAAGAATAACCCGGCTTCTTTAGTTCTGAGCATCCTTGGTGGCAAGTCAAATTGCACCACAGTTCTCACTGAGTCACCAATACATACAAGCCACGTCGTATGTCAGTTGTACTGACAAGACTGAATCATGATGGACAGCGTCGGAAACCTAGATAGATACCTTTTTATCGCACTTGAGTGTAGCACTGGTTATGTTGTACTTTGAATACGTGATGCTTCATGATTTCCTAGCGCCGGTAGACAATGTAAAAGCCAACGGGGGGGATATTCTTGGTTATGAGGAAAATTTCAATATGAAAGAGCATTCAGAAAGTCAACTAAATGTCTGTTTCATTAGATATGGAAGTGACGTCTGTCCTAGTGTACAAGCAGTGCGCTAACGAAAACCGGTGTCGCAAATATTCATGGCTTTTGTGTGTAGAATACAACGGGCAACTAAGTTCAGACCCGCATTTTTCAACGGTACGAGCAAAATATAAACGCGTTAATGACAGAGTTGTATCTACATTCGAGTGGTATCTAGAATCCTATTAACTTGTCTTACATCCCGTATGATTGTTTGAGATTTAGACAAGATTGCTTTTGACGGGCAGTCTTTTCATTTGATTTCTTACATTATCGAATAGGCTTCAGAGGGGAACATCTTGCACCTTCGATTGCTCCGCCGAAAATTCAACTTTTGCACATTCTGGATCCCGTGGATTGTTTAGTCGTGACCATGTCGCTGACTTACAGCATAAAAAATTTTCTCGACCGCCCATATATGCACGACGAAGAGTGTATCAAACATTTAATTAAGATGAGGCGACCTATTTCGGAGGGTATGGACCAGCCTAGAACCGACCATCAATAAGTTTCCCTGGAAACGGACTGTACTTGTGATGACAATTGCCCGGTCTAAAACCAACAGTGAAATCATAAATTTAGCTTATACTCGATTTCATGTAATTTGGGCTATGGCACCGAGTAAACAATAGACAGTTTCAGGTTAATTTCCTATACTGAGCTCGAAACACCCCCACCCGCCCAGGTCAGATTGGTAAAAGAAACAAGCACTTAGCATGAAGCAGCAGACAACGACGCCAGTCAGTTCCTTTTGCTCAACAGAACAAGATTATTGCGGAAATCCCTGAATGGTCGTAGTTTGCATGGCTTACGGACTTATAATGAGACGAAGGATTTTCCTGGCTCAACACAGAGCATTCAGATACTTGACTAAATGTAGCCACACACACAACCCACAAGAGTGTTGAAAACTCTTCGACAGCTTACGACAGGTTTCGCTCTACTTGGAGCTCATCTGGTAGTCGCAGTCCGAGTTTTCGTCAACCTCATTTTCTACTTGAATCCAAATAGCACCAGTTTTGGTTTTAACTGAATTCCGGCTGAATCTCTCGTTTTTGATATCCATAAACTGGTACGTGAGGCATTTCTTGTACACCACTCTCAGTTGAAGAATACCATAAGCTAGGGATTCAGCTGATTTTTTGCGATAACACCCAGATAAATTGAAAGTGAGTGTAGTTCATTGATCAAGACACCCATTCACTGAATTTAAGATAGATTTTGATTCACAATAGTCAGAATCTCCAAAATATACTGTACACTGGTAGATCGCGAAACGCTTCGAAGGAAAGTTCAAATTGAGTTTAAAAGCAGTACATTTCAGGACCTGCGGGATCCTTTATCATTCGTTGCTACAATATAGCGATCCCGATCTTTATGAACCGTACGAACGGTTTATCTCCAACTTGCGCCGTACATTCATAGTTCTTCTCTTCGCTTCATGATGGCGTCAGAGGTTCTGTTTCAGCCGAATACAGGCTATATCATACCATGAATATTATTACTACATTCGTGTCTTCCCCTACGTACAAGACTGTCTACCTATTGAATATCCGGAAGTGAAACTATGATCTAAGTAATTAGGTAGCATTGATCGAAGCTGCCCCGACAGGTGGATTTGTAAACGTTCCTAATTACTTGTAATGCACTAGTCATAAGGTTGCTGAAAATTCTTCGACAGTCCACGACCGGTTTCTCTCTTCTTGGGGCTCATCAGGTAGGCGCAGCCCCCGAGTTTCCGTCGGCATTATGTTCTACTTGAAACCAAATCGCACGAAATTAGCGAAACATCACAAACGAGAGATTCAGCTGGGTTCCAGATGAGTCTCTCGCAAAACCAAATTTGTTTGCAAATGAGTGTATTTTGCTAGTTCCCAATTACTGTTTACAAGAGAATGGGACAAGACAATCGGTAAGTGTGCTGATGTGTAAACTGACCATAACCTCCGTATGATGGAGCCACATAAAGTTATTGCACAACAGAAGTGGAATCCTACACCTTAAGAGATCTTGAGAATGTGGCTACTTTGAACTTTCTTTTCTCTTTTTCTCTTTTCTCTCTTTGCTCTTTTCTTTTCTCCCACACTGTGCTAAAGACAGACACAGACCTCTGAAAATTTCGAGTCAGTATCAGTTTCTTCTACACTGGACTCCGTGGGATATAACCTTCTGCTGATTTGACCCTAAGCTTCGTGACAGCCAATTAGTCTTTTGAGCGTAGGAAGCCTCTATGCATCTAATGGAGACATCTGAACTTCGAATGAAATTTACGGGAACTGTTTTGACCTCGACAGCCCGTTTACTTACGGTCCCCAGTATATTTGATTCGTATTGCTTGCAAAGTTTTCAATAATCATCCAGTTTTCATGGCTTAGAGAATAGCACCACTTGTGGCCAAACGAACTTCGCAGCTCTTCGTGTTATTCTGACACACAGGTAGGCACATATAACTGAAATTTCGTCCTGAATTGAAGCCAGTTCCTTGTTCAGAACTGTCGGTATCTCCTTATACTACCAGTAGATCAAAAGTAATCTGCTCAGAAAGAAAAAAATCTCCAACTCATAAGTCTTCCACTTTCAGAAGTAGTCAGCACGTAACTGTATGATAAATGGGTTAGTGACTCTATATCCTCAGTGTATTACTAATACTTTGATTAGCCGCACGTGTTCGAATGGTATGTTTCTCAGCTACCCTGGTTCGAGTCCTCCTACGGATTCATGATATACTCACTACTGATGACTGTCAGAAATGATGAAATGGACTTACATTCCTACTTGCCTTCTTGAAGTAGATTGCTACCACTGGCAGAATGAAATTTCAACGTGAAAATTTAGCATCTCCCAATACTACAAACAAGCAAGGAAGCCATCTATAAAAGAATATCAACGAATATTCCGTGCATTAATTCATCTCAGTTCAGCGAAGCATTTTGTTGCCTTTACCGGAAGCACAACGAACAACGATCACAAACATTGCAATTCACTGAATCTCGAGCGTCGCTTAATTTCCACATGGCCCAAGCAGAGTCATCCGTTTGATCAGCGAAATGACCTGAACGGAGTTTTGCATTTCCCAGGTACACTAATCTGATCATAAATTCAGCAAACATCTGTCTCTATTGGGGAAGATGTTGAAAGCCTGAACTTACTCGATTATAGTAGAGAAGAAGAAAGTAACAGAAATAAGTGACCTTAACATGAAACTTCTTACAAGGTTGCTGAAAACTCTTCGACTGTCTACGATCGGTTTTGTCCTTCTTGGGGCTCGCCAGGTAGGCGCAGTCCCCGAGTTCTCATGACCTTAATAGAGTCTGCACGCCGCTGGTTCGTGCAGATCCACCGGGATAGGTTGCAGAAGACGGCTACCGGTCTGAAATTGTTAACCGTGAAGACGAGGTGGACTTGAATTCAATGACTTTCAATGCGTGAATTAACTGTGCAGTCAATATTTTTGGTTCACCCCTGGCCTATCTATGGCTTTTTTGTAGCTAAGTTGTGATTCACTGCTTCTCGGTTCGCGCGAAAGCTCATGATAAACCTGTAAAAACAAAAGCGAGCATCGTGGTTAGTGTCCGTAGGAAAAATTACATCATTCATAGTGTATCTGGTCAGTTTTTTCACCTACTTGGCTTGGCTGCACCAACTATGGCTCTGGAAAACTCCGAACATTTGTACAACAACAAAAATAGGAACGGCAGCTCTCCGGCTTCTGGTTCAACGCAGTTGTAATGCTATCTTTCTTCTTAGTGGGCCAATACATGTTGTCGTATTTCACTAAATGACTCTGATTTGAGCTCTCTGTTTTTATCAGACCGTCTTCACTCACCTAGTTTTAGGGTGCGACCGTGTTTGCGTTGAGCCGAACAGTATGCTGTATTGACAGTTCAACACAAATACTGTGGCCATACTCCCTGAGATATGTACGGGGACAGTGGTGTCTGGTAATGTATGTAAATATTGGTAGCTCGGATGAGTTCATTGGCTGTCGGTTTTATTTTTAAGAAAATCATTTTATCAGCTTTGTTGCCGTTGAAACAAGAGGTCCAGATCGATAAATTATCTGTTTTTTTATGTATTTTTAGCAAGGGACAGTTTTGATCGCACTGTTGAATGGATCCGGAAAATTCGGGATGAAAGAGATACAAGTAGTCTGATATTCCTGGTTGGGAACAAAGTCGACTTGGAAGATGAGAGGTAGGTGTGTACTTTCGTGAAGGACCGCTACTCATAAGGTTTATGA
>SJOL01006453.1:607836-651742 GCA_004794785.1 Opisthorchis felineus | reverse complement strand
TTTTTTATGTATTTTTAGCAAGGGACAGTTTTGATCGCACTGTTGAATGGATCCGGAAAATTCGGGATGAAAGAGATACAAGTAGTCTGATATTCCTGGTTGGGAACAAAGTCGACTTGGAAGATGAGAGGTAGGTGTGTACTTTTGTGAAGGACCGCTACTCATAAGGTTTATGAGCCGTAGTGGGATAACAATACTCTATAAGCCTCGATTATATATATGTGCTGGCGTTTCGTATTCCAAGAATTACATGTATATTCTTGTGAGTCTCAGTCACTTAGGCCCTTTACCTCCAACACACTGGCTGCTCTTGCTACGACAGTGTGTGTAAACCATCGCATGCGGGTGCGTAGAGACTTGGCCTTCAATATTTATCCTCTAAGTTTCCCGAAAGATTCTGTGAACAGCCCAATCCACATATCACCAACACATGGCGACCTACAGATGAGTATTCGAATTTCGGATGAGATGTCCGGTCAGCTGTACCTAGACGTGTGACCTGGGAGAAAAATTTGTGGAAATTCCGAATGTACTATGGAGTTGAAAAGCTAAGGTCAGATTATTTTCAGTCTGTGAGATAATCACAATAAATTACAAAGGATTAATACATTAGCCCACTTTTATATCTAAATAAAATAAGGAACCGTGGATAATTTGTCGACCAGAAAACATCCTCTAGAATCGTTCAGAGTGATTTTCACCGAGGAACTACAACAAATTAGGACTTCTGGGGCACGTGCTGTGACAAACAGGAGAATGCGCATACCTCGCCGGGTTTATTGTACATGGTTGCTGGGAATCCTCAATGGTTTCTGGGAGAGCTCAATGTTTTGTGTGTAGATAGGCCATTTATGGCACAGGCCAAAAGCATTTTCTTTCGCAGGAACAAATCTCTAGAGGCGAGCAGATATTCTTGAAGATAAAAAATGATTCAGAAGGGCGCTGTTTATCCTAGGACCATTTGCCCCACACTTTATTGACCTTGTTCTCAACTCAGCCGGACTGATTTTGCACACTTACACTCTTTCAGCGTCATTGAGCGCTGTTACAGTATTGTGTCTCCTGTTGAGTAAGGTCCCTTTACTGATCGAACCTTGTAGGATCCACTGTTCTTGTTTACAGATCCACAACCATCTTATGCCACCTGGGCTAGTGGATATGTAGAAACTCGCACATAATGGCATGATTTCTTAGAGATTACTCACCTGAATGTTTATAGGACTCCATAGGTTTTTCGCTGTTGTTTTTTTACTACTGCGTAGTTTGCATCAAAAAATACGTGAATTGGTAATAAGCGTTTACGAATTACCACCAACTGTAGTTGTTTTGTTGAAAATTGGCAACCGGTTTACGCCAATCAAACGTTTGGTACAATTTCGCCAGATCTTTCTAACTCAGCTCGAAAAGTGAAGCTCAGTAAACAGTGCAACTTATCGGCCTCCGGAATCGGCTTTCTATAAGCCAGACATACTCTCTTCGTTCAGTGGATGTAACCAAGAAAAACCCATCGCAGGCTCTGGGATTGTCAGGTCCCTCTGATTTGTTGATTATGATGTACCCAAACCATCCTGGTTGGAAACGGAGAACGTGAGTGACCAAAATGGCCCGTAGTGTGCTCTATTTACACAGGTCAGTTTTTGACTGTGAACTATCTCGTGGGAGAAGGGTCCGACCAAAGAATCACTCATGTTGTTATGAAAGAGAATCACTGCGTATTCTCGGGTACTGACTTGCCCTCAATACGCTAGGACGCAGTTTACTACACCACTATACGGAAAGGATATAGGGATCTTCTGAATCTCTTTCACGGCACTGTTATGGATGCTTGAAACTGGGAGATAAAAAGTCTGCTATATCCTGACCTGACCTACGATAGTCAGTAAGTAAAATACGGAATACACTACTCTCCGGTCGGAAGAAAAAACTTCGAGTGACTTTAGGGTATTATCTCGATATAGATATTTCTTTGATGGAGAGTGACTAATAATGACCGTACCGCGTGCTTTCTGCACCTTGGCATTTGTATCCGCGTGTACTTAAACAGCCTTCATGATGATAGGAGGATAGAATTTCCAGTGTCATCTGAAACTACTACTCATATAGAACATAAGGTTGACGGAAACTCGGAGACTGCACCTACCTGATGAGCCCCAAGAAGGGCAAAACCGATCGTGGGCTGTCGAAGAGTTTTCAGCAACCAATGAAGGCAACCTGTGTTACTTTCACTCGGTATTCCCATTGTTAAATGACACAAAAATCGATGTTGTGTGTCTATCCGAAGGTAACGTATCGGGTAAGACAATTCAGGTCAAGTCAGTTGTACCTATGACCTAATTTTTTGGAGCAATAGTCAGGAAGCAGGAAATCTTGGTCGGCGGCTCAGGGAGTTCCCACACGTCACCACCTAATATGGATTTCGTGATTCAAGGATAACCGCTGCGATTTAATTGCACTGCTAACCAGCCTCTCGTTGCCGGACGGTTTAGTTTTCAGCTAATGACCAACTAATCGTATTCAAGACATGTCCATTGTTGATGATTCACATTAAGGAGAGAACAGCTGTACAAAGCTTCTTGGATTTTATTCATAGCCGAACTTCCAATACTCCCTCGTACTACCAAAGTTCTCAGTATATATTAATTTAGGGGAGTTAACTAGGCATTTAAGAAGCTTGAAAGTGCTTCCAACTCGGCTGTGGATGACAGGGTTGCAACGGGGGAGAACAATTTGTGCCTCCAAAACCGTCTCCTCGATGGCACTGTTTCCTGTTCTAGGTTCCTCATGGATAGAAGTACTGAGTCGAACCGTAATAGAAGGCCTTGCAATATAGTGACGAAATTTTGACGTTATTATGCTAAGCATATGTCAAACGCTTCATCATTACCATCCAAAACCGGAGTGATCGACAATGAATCAAAAACGAGGATCAACAATAGCCAGATTTTTTATACACCACAGTGATAAAATTCCATGCAAAATCCATATTCAGTGGACAGTGCAAAATATTTTCCGTGTGACAGTGAAAATTTTTGCAGCTAACGTGAAAGGGCAGTCATGAGCGTGAATGTGTATCTTCTAGGAGCACTCCGTTTCCGCTGTAGATTGTTCTGTCTAGGTCGCTTTGTCTTCCGTTATACAGGTTAGGCCATGATCGTTTTCCGTGGCCCGTCGAGCGTTTGAAAGAGTACCATAATTCCTCAAATGGGTGGTACCATGTCGAAAGGTAGATGGAAGTTCATACTTGACAGGGAACACTGTTTTGGACTGAACACAGGAGAAACCTCTCATTGAGGTAGATTTAAGAGCGCCCACTCCTTCTGAAACACAAGAAAAAGTCATTTTTAAGAATCTTCCAGGTGTTTATGTGACGAGGCCCAAATCTGATTGAATAGCTGTGTTGACGAAGCCCAAGAACGACGAAACTCGACCTAAAACAAACAAGGTGTCTGCAAAAAGCTATGAAGATATTCGGACACTTAACATAAGATCAGACATGGTTGTAACCCACAGATCTCATTGACTTGAGAGGCCGCCGGAAGAGACTACAACTGAGCTCAGATACTAGACGAAGGAGTCTGTCAAAACGACCAACCTGAGCAAGAGGTCGAAAAATCCGTCCTGGTGGATGAAGCTATTTGTAATCACTTTTTCAACTTATCATGATGATACTAGGAGCACTGTTTCTACTTAATCCAACACATGGCCTGACTCTACATCGAATTCTACAATGGTTGATAGCTTGTTGCTCTGTGATGGACTTTCGAGGCTTGTTTTATCGTTGGGGTTCGCTAATTCGTTATGATTTTTAGTTACCGCAACAATGGTGCTCAATGCAGTGCACCATGGTCCAAAAAGAAAAGGCAGTTTTGTGGTTAAAGAACTCCCGCCAAGTCCAAAACATGTGCCGCTGAAGAATTAACGACACAGTTACTATTCCTGGATCCACCAGAAATCTTTTCAGAGATGTACAATCTCAAACAGGTACTGTAAGGGGTGCCAGCTTCTTCCGACTGTATAGTCCTTGCGTTGAATGACCTCAACAATTCTCTCTGCGCGGTATTTTCACCAGAAGTCCAGGAAAGGGTCTGTATTTAGGTGCATGTAATGGCCTTGTAGAAACGTTGTCCTGGCAGACTTTAAAGGATCTCGTTGCCAATGTGCTTTATAGAACGCACGGTCAGTCGGGAGTTTTCCATATCCAACACTATTGTACTCTCTTGCCTTTGCAAAAATGTACCGTAGTTGATTAAATTAGCTGTTATGAGTGATGGAATTAATCTCAGGAACTCTAGTCTAAGCAGACCAAGTCAAAAGCTACATTGAACAGCATGTCTCATCACCTGATCAGTGTGATGTCAGTTTTCGCTTTAATTGACTTGAGAGGACCAAACTTTAGTTTCAAGTTGGCGGAATCCCCGGCTCAAGCGAAGTTCTGAAAACTGTCATAATCCAAAAATTAGTTTTATGCCATGATGACCTGATAAACGACACAGTGAATTTCTGGAGGGGGTGGACATTCAGCCAGCGATCGTTAGTCGACGACGAGTGAGGTCTCATTTCATTTCAGGTTCCACCCATTCTGTCACATGAATCCAGTAACGGTAAATTATTCACCTTATTGATTTGGCTCTACAACTTTTTGTGGCACCACAAAACGTTCAGTTGAACGCATTTCAGAACTTAGGAACTGTGAGTCCAATTGAATATACGTGCAAAGTAGCTTAGAATCTTCTATTGAATGTTTTGGGAGGGAATAAGATTACTTAGAAGTCAAATTCCGTTCATTGCCATCGATCCATCATGGGTAACGCAGAGGTGTGTCTGATTACCCTAGTTGCATTTGGAATAATTCAAGAAACCACATAAATCGAGTTAGTTCTCCTTGTTTTGGTGACTTAGTTTTTCCGGTGATCCTCTATAAGTAATCTGCTGAGAATGGAAAGGAAGTCTTATAGGCAGAAGGTCTTTATCTGCTAGGCAACGTCGAATCAGGTGACGTGGACTACAGCGGACCACAGAGCGGATCAACCACTGGTGGTTAAATAGCAGTTTTCAGCTACTAAACAAAGGGTCCCAGGTTCGAATCCTTCGATAAATTTGTGGGATGCACGGTTGTGATGCTTTCAAACAGGAATAAAACATCTATACACCGCTAATCGGTTGGTTGCCATACATGAAATTCACTTGCGGCTCGTTGGGTTTCTCTGTGTTTAGCTTTAATTTCTTATCTGTTATAATGAAAATGCCATCAAGGTAGGATATTTTCGGTACCAGTGAAAGCGTCCTGGTTATGGTCAGGCGTTGAACCTGGATATTTTCCCTAAAATTGATGGTGGTGAGCACTAACCGTTTTCCAGGACGATATGCCATACCGAACACTTGTTCTCTCATACAGGGTTATCACCACAGAAGAGGGTACCGAACTGGCCAAAAAGGAGGGTCTGTTTTTCCTGGAAACCAGTGCAAAGTCCAATATTGGTATACAGAAGGTGAGTTGCAAAAGGACGCAAACAAACCGTATCCATTCACTCCCTTTGAAATGGTAATCAGATCCTCTTTGACCCAAACTGAATTTAGAACAACGGCTAAGCTATGTTCAGTGATGTAGTTTCACCAGCCTTCTTGAAGAAAGTATAACTGTTTTCGTATGGCGGTCTGTCGACAGGCGGTCTCTCGCCGACGAGTTGTTTTGAACATAGGAAGACCGAAATTTTTGGCTTTTCGTTGGATAATGAATACATAAAAAAGCAGAAGTTCTTCTTAACGACATTAGCACTTTTTGGCATGTAAAGAACAACCAAACCGAACACTCGCAAACGAAAGCAAAAGCAACCTGAAGTGGCTCCAAACTATGACAGCGGAGGAATATTGGAAATGAGAGCTTTTGACATTACATGCTTCAATGGACTTCCAAATGTACACAGTCCAACAACATTACGACCAATCTTATCCTAAGAAAACTGTTGCCGAAGTGTTGGTCAAACAACGAGAAGCGAGACAGAGCATCACAAATCGCACATTGACCAATCAAGATCCGAGTACGATAACTTATAAACAGACAGTCACGTTACGTGTTAACTATCCTCTTTACAAACCGTGCAAAAGCACGAGAAAGCAGTCGCTCACCAAACGAATGCTAATGATGTTTCCTTGAATGGGGGAGGAATGTTTGCAAGTCACTCGTCATGTTCGGTGAAGAGATAAACAGCCACCAATAGAGTGACCGCTTCGCTTTTCCGTTGCCATTCACTTATTATTGCTTGGAGTTCTGTGCAGTCATCACTTGCGATTATGTGTTTTTTTTTGGAGCATTCAAGAACACTCGTCAGAATATGTCACCAGAATTTTGCACTTTTTGTGCCACATTTATGTTTGGGTTATCATTGAAAAAATTGGAGTTCATCAGGCCTGAATTGTAATTGATTGTTTTTCGACCGATTCGAAACCTCATGGCATACTTCAACAGGATTAGGTTAGCGCGCAAAACAGCAACTGAGTAATTTGGTTGGTTGTGAGTCAATTTCAACCCAAGATAGATTTCTTTTTGCAAAACTTGAATTCACACACGTGCTCTTCTGGCATGGACATACGTACCCTGTCGAATGGTAGGTGTGGTTTTCGGGTGTCTTGTTCATCACAGAGTACAACTAATTCCAAAAGTTCCCATCATACCTCCGGAAATGTCCAACATGATTTGTTTATCCCGCCTAGTGAAAGGATTCCTACGTGTGATACATGTAATTTACAGCAGCTTGTTGGTTGTTGTAGCCTTAATACAGTTTCCAAATTTCCAGAAAAGCTGTTCAGTGATGAGAAAATAAATGAAGATAACTCATGTGGTCCTCTGTGAGCCTACGTTCCTTCAGTGCATTTTCCTGAAGATAACGCTTACTGGTGACAGTATTTGTTATTCATATTCACTAGAAAGTTTGCATCAGATCGAAAAAACTCTTACTTCGGAACAGTAAGAAACACGGATGGTATTGATTTATGTGAAATACCTTACAGCAATAAGCCAAATGCTAGTTCCAGCATGTCAGTGACATGTAACTTTCTACATATGAAGCAGCTTCTCTAACCCATCATATGGAGTGGGTTTCGTGTTCTATAAACGTAATTCTGCTGTTCCATTGCGTGTTCCATTAATTCAATAGGAAGGAAACTTGTGAATCACAGCCAACACGTAAAGTAACAGTAGGAGGTTGGATAGATATATAGCAGACACGCTACGGAAGCACCCGGGTGGACCATGATTCTCCGAAGGTGGGGATTCATGGCAATTTCTGTGGGTGGAAGACAGAAAGAAGCCTCAGTGAGTGAGGTTGTACGTCACCCGCGCCTATTTATGAATCAACCAAAATAGCGAGCACCGTGCATTACAATGGTCCCCTTTTGAAGAACCTCGTCCCTGGTGTAACATGGACTACGTGATCGGGCCGGTGCTAGTGATACGGTGCGCGAAAATAGTGAGAGTTTACAGGGTTCGCTGTGCCTGGAAATGCGTTGGCCGTGTGTGACTGAGCAACGTGTTATCTCCAGGGCCTGTACGTACAATTCTACGGCCAAAAACTGTGGTAGAATCACCAATGGTTGGTAACCATCCTGGCGTGGACGCCAAGTATGTAGTAAATACACTATGGAAGCATCAGAGGAGGATAACTGACCGCAGGTGGGGGGTTCACGACAATTCCTTTAGATAGAAAATAGAAATAAGCCTCATGAGCCGAAGCCCATTAAGCAGCGTTGTACATCGCCAATACTTATAAATCAATTGAAATGACAAGCACAGTATACTGTAGATAGCACTTTTCATGTCATCCCAGTGTAGTTAGTCTAGAGTGTATAGTCTCTCTCAAATGCAGTCATCCCGGACAGTTTCAGCCTGCGTATTGCTTGCTGCTGTGGCGGAAATATGTCACAGTATGCCGTTCTGCCACAAAAGCACTGAGTCAATCGACAGCTCACTGCGGAATTGACATTGTCTAATGTTGAAATTCTGTGGTGTGATACAAGATAGCGTTAGCTATCAGAAAACTGCGTTTCACTATCGAGAACTATGTATCAGGTGACTTGTATGCCAGCCAAAAAGGTATAACTATAGTCTACAGAGCGAAGCAGTCGCAGAACAACATCTGAGATCATCTTCACGAAACTAGAAGTGGTAGTGAAACCGATGTTGAATGCAGCAAGCGCGAAAAGTTCATTGTTACCTGGTGCAATTCTTGCATATTTCGATTATTATCTATTCTATGTGAGCTCACGCCGTACATCTGAACTACTTTTTCGCGGTTTTCATTCTGTTAGCTACCTGCAGAGTACAAAATATTATCTTGCTGACCCTCGTAACTAGTGACCAGTGGATACATACCCCCTGGTTAAATCAGCAGAAGCGACTAGCCGGTTGTTTTCAGTGGAAATTTCGTCCCTTAAGTGAAGAAGTTCTATGCTGAAAAGCCGAGAGATACTGCACAGCTGTATGGTCCTTGTTGGGAATGATCAGCAGTGTGTATCTCACGAATCTCCCGGGAGATTCGAAAACACAACCTCCGAGCTAGTAGGTGTAGACTAAACAAGTACCTGTTTAGCAGCGTGATGAACTCACACTTAGACGGGATATATTGCCACTCATCCTTTGCTCACGGAACCAACATCACGTGCTGACGGGCTTCTCGGGCGATGACTTCTCAGATGGAAGCTTTACCCATCTTGTGAATTTATTCTTCCTTCTGAGCTACTTACATTTTGTTGGTAGTGTGGCGTTATTTCCTAGTTATTCCTCATTCACAAACCCAGGCGTGGTCGCAGGATATTTAGATACTTTTATCATGCACCTCATATAAAGTACAGATAAATGTACTTTTGTTTTATTCATTAACGCGGACTCCGTGATCGGGGAAGCCTTATAATTTTGTCACGCTATTTATACACTGTTTGACAGTCGGTGACACTCACATGGCTTTATCATACTAAGCTTGGCATTTAAGTAGCATACATTGTGATGAGTACATTCTTCCATTCTGTATTCAAGAAGCAGGACAATTTTCTCTGCGCCAAAGCGCTACTGCACTGTACTTGAAGGGACACATCAGTAAACATCTTCGCAACTCAGCATGTGGTGCCAAACCCTTAAATGAGCTGCGTCTAACAAGGACGCGTTTCTGACAGGAACTTTGCCCTCTCATACAGGTCTTTCACAAGCTAACCATAACAATAAACGTTTTTCTGTCCATCATATCTAGCAACTCTTCAAGCCCACTGGGCTAAATCAGCTCATTTGGAGAATTCATTCGCCTCCTACTTCCAGTGTTGTTTGGTCATGAACAATCAGATAACTACACCGGAAATGATTGTGGCCTGGTAAGAAAGAGGAGATCAGTAGAAACCTGGATCGTCACAAGTAGTTACTGATGTCTCCAACAATTTTTGGAGCATACCATTTAGACTATTATTATATAGTAAACGCAACGGCTTTGCAGGGGGGAGGTGGGGGGTAGCCGCCGTCACATCTACGTAGAATATCGACCAGTGATTTGTTGTACAATTCTTATTTTATTCACACTTGGTTATGACTTCCGGTCGCCAGAAAGGAACAGCTGTTTTTCTTGTTCAACCGTAATGTCAGTATTATTTGCTGACGATAGCAAGCCCATTTCCAGTTGACAGTTCGGAAATTATCTCCATTTTGAGTTATTTAGATACAACTATTTTGGTGATTGAAATTGATGTGGACACAATCCATAAACGGCAAATATAACCGAAAAACTCTTCAACTTTCTGAATGCACGCCTCCACGTGAACGGCGTACGGGTAGTGACTTCTCTGGAAAGTCTGGACTTTGTTAAATTTGTGTCTCCAGCATTTAACTTTGAGCAGTTTTAATGTCTTTTGCGACATTATTTTAGCTATTACATACTAGAATCCAGTCTTCTTCTTTGTAATGTGTATTAACCACACGTGTTACCCAATTGAGAACATATTCACCCCTTCCAGACTTCGCAATTTAACTTCGTCCCCAGCGCTTTTCAGAGATGGGACGACAACACAATGATCCTTGATGCACAGTCACTTTTTACTAGCGTCTCCTTATTGGAAGTGTGTTTTTAGATCATCGTCTGGAATCTCATCCAGGTGTCATTAGTCTGTTCAACCCTGTGCTTAAAAGCCTCATTTTAATGTATGCTAAGGATGTCAATTTTTATTTAGGCAGGTCTATGGCCGTTGCTATGGCGAGTACTTTAATACCAGCCCCGGCCGATGTTGTTCTGACGGAATTTCGGAAATCGACAGAATCTGACGTACAACAAGTGCTCCTGTACAAAAACCTCTAGGTACTAAGCCCATTATCATGAACTTTCATGGACTGGTTAGATAACTGATGTCTGTTGTTAACACTTCCCACGGGAACATTTTATTTAACTGTGAATTCGAAAAAGCGGACAAACTTCTGTTTTCTGTCCTGATGTGTTGTTCGCTAGGACTATCGATCGTACTAGGCATTGGAAATCTGCATATAAATCCGAACTTTACGAGTTTGTGTTCAATGTAGGAGAACTATGCATCTATCTTTCAGTATTCCAGAAAGCTACACAGATTTGTAGCTGGGATACACTAGCGGAGGAAATGAAGGTACTCGAAGACGTATTACGAACAAATAGCTACGCTGACTGCTTTTTCGGAAAGCACTTCACTCTGAGCGGAAATTTCAACTGCCGCGCCGAAATAGTACTTATGTTTTGACTAGCCCGTACTTTTGGTCTGATCAAAACGATACCGTCCTGGAGTTATAATGCGATACCGTTGCATGCATGCACTGCGCCAGTCCAGTTGCCAACGTTAATTTCATTGGCAAGTCGTTTTACCTACACGGTCACCTGGAATTGGGGTGGTGCGTGCATCGGTAGAACTGATAGTAAACCTAAAACACGAGCAACGGCCACATGCCCAAGAAGATTCTGTGTCGTGTCAGCTGACCATAATTGAACTCTGATCATATCTAGAGCCCAAACGTCGGTTGACGCAGATCTGAACTCAGCCCGTCGTTCAAGGTCTTAACATAAAACGAATTGTCCCTTCAAACCATGTTGATTAGTTGTTTTAAGCCTTCCGTCTGCGCTCGGAATGACCGATAACGCCCCAGTTTCACTAATTGGTCACACTGTTTTAGATTCACGTAAATGTTGTAATGTTGTTGTACTATATTGCCTTTCATACTACTCTACTGGTTTTGCGATGGAAGAGAGTGTGCGAATAGTATTCATCCCGCGACTCTCTTGTTCTTACCCCTTCTTTCAAACTGATCAGATAACAACGCTTTAGACAACACGGTGGTTTGCGGATCAGATGACCTGAGTTTGGTGGAAGATGTACAATGTTTGCATTACTCTTTAACAAGTGGAACTAGAGTTCAATGCCGTGGTTTACACTGATGTCAACACTAAAACAGTGGTAGCTTGAATACTGTCCAAAATCGGGTGAAATGAATTCCGTCTGAAAGATAATCTTGTCTCAGAATCAGAATGTCGCTTCGATGTAACACCTTAAGCTTCTTGATCACTCTGACAGAAGCGCTTTTAGTACAACCAACCGACTCAAATTAAACTATTCAACTTGGGAATTCATTGTGAATTATCTTGATAATTCCACGTGATAATAAGTGTACGATGAAACCCTCTACAACATGTTCTTCCACATTTCATTTCAAGGATAGACGCTAAGTGAAGACATTATCCACAGCACTCACCTTATAACTGTCTTTGACCTAGCTCGTCGTCAGGTTCACCTGCATAAAAGCTGTCACAATTCGCTTGTTCACATGCATGCTTTAGAAAGGATTCACTAATCAATCAATGAAGACTCAACAATCCAAGGTCATTGTGTTAGTCGCCGCTCAGTGAATACAGCTCGGGGAAGTCAATCAAAGAACATGTGCTACAAAATAGTATTGGGACCAGATGCAGTTGTGTGCATCCCTTGTTGAGTTGGAGCTACGTCGAACTTAGTAGTGATATTTTTGAGTAAGCGACTGTTTTACTCATGTCGCTGAGTACTTGTGCCTGTGTTTTTTCACAAACTCAGTGCTCGTTTGTTTGGTGTATTTTTGGCAAGTTAATAAACCAGCCCAAACCTAGAAATCTATCTGCTTAAATCTGCTTCGAAAGAGCTAACCAGTTCGGACAATCAGAAGGCTAAAACCGGGTGAGCATCCCCACATCCCCTGTTGCCTCCGTTCTCTAGATGTTGCCTCATCAACTATGACTTGAATGGTACTTTAATCGGCCGATCAGTTTGCACAGCCCCACTCTGTGTCTCGGGTACAAAATGCTTGTTTGAAGATGGGACCACAAGGTGTTCAAACTATCATTCTGTCTCTAACCTCAGTGAGTATCGCTGAGGATTTTGGCAATTTGTTGGAACTTGTGTAGCTCGGGTGTATTCATTAACAGTTGATCAGGTGACTGTTGACCGGTTCGCTGAGCATAGAAACTCACTCGCAGACGTTTCGCCACTATTCGAGGAGACATCAACAGTGCACCCAACTGAACACTGATGATATCTCATTGAATGATGGCGAAACGTCTGCAAGTCAGTTGCCATGCCACCTGGTCAACTGCCACTGAGAATTTTAAGCGGATGTTCTGGAATCTTACGCTCGATATGGGTACAGACTGATGCGATCTGTTACACCAACTCTAAAGTTCATATTTATCATTGCTATTTACCATAGAAATAAATTAGTTGCTTAGCTTTCCTAGGTGTCTAAACCTCACCACAAGGCAACCTTCCCCCAGCTTTGCGAAACTACCCGTTCAGGTTGGAGCGATATCCCTTTGATGTTAGTACGCGGAAAAAGGGGACTCAAACACAACAGTGTTGATCAAGTGCTTGTGAATTATCCCCGCTTGTTACTGAAAAGTTCCGTTCACTAAATGAATGTCATCTTGTTACTCATTTTCACAGCTTTTCAAATGGATCGGTCGAGAGATAATCAAGACAGGAAGGTACACCGGGCCCCCGTCAAGTCGTATCCTTTTCTGATAGTACGCGTGGCAAGTATATGGATCAAAACTGTAAGGACTAAAACGATGTTGACACTGAGATTTATCTCCAACTCACTGTGTTCCATAGTTCCGTCCACAACCATCACCCAATGACGAGCGAGTCAGTCACCATTGTGCAACCAAATGATTATTTCCATTCTCCTCGGAAACTGACCGATGGACTGGATGAAGGCCATGCACGCAAATGCAGTTTTTTGCGGTGTGGTCTTACTGTCCACAGTAGAAACCCTAATCATTGCATCAAAGGACGGATACTTATATATTCATCCGGTGGACGAGGGCGGAATGAGAAGCGGATTATTTGATCTCATTCCTCTCTACTAGGATTCCGACATCCGATGTAGTAGACGAGAGATACAAGACGATGTGGCTGGTCGGTTAGATTAGAAGTATTGACTCGACGCCAACCAACTTATATTTTAAAGTGCATTTTGTCCGGATAAAAGTGTGCAGCAAATAAGAGGTCATCCGTCTACAAGCATGCCGAACACAGGTGTTCCTTATCACGAAGCCGAGGGTCCACTGAACAAATATTCCGTTGACTGTTCATAAGAGTTTCCAGTCCGAAAATGCTAGCTCGATCCACGTCCATGATGGTCAGTCTCTTCATTCATACCTAAACCAGTAGGTCAAACAGGGCACAAACAAGAACACAGTCTACCTCGTTATTTATCTCACGGTGTTTCCGTGACGTTGTGCTTGTTGGTGTTGCACAGACAACTGGCGCACCGCCTGAGTGCGTAATCGCGCGGTTTCCGCTACCCAGGATTACGACGTTCATGCTACGTTTAATTCTCATTATTTCCATTGTGTCGGTGAACCAGACATGTATGAAAGTTCTAAGTGGAAGCATCTCATATGACCTTACTAGCAAAATCACGTGTTAACTTGTTTGTCTCAACAACAACAAAAATGAACATTGTGCCAGTCATTTCGAAAATTTGAAAACAAATGTCAGATCAAACACTGATCAGATTGGCAAAAGGTTTCTGTAAGCCTGGCTCAACTGTTCACTTTGATGAGGTTACCTTTCGGTATTTGCAGCCATCTGGTTACAGATGATCTCGCTTTCAACGCAGTTAGGTTAACAAGACTACTTTATAATGAATTCGGTAATACTGGGATCCTAATACGAATATTAGATAATA
Source organism: Opisthorchis felineus (assembly GCA_004794785.1). Lineage (NCBI taxonomy): Eukaryota > Metazoa > Platyhelminthes > Trematoda > Opisthorchiida > Opisthorchiidae > Opisthorchis > Opisthorchis felineus. The sequence goes on along the minus strand of SJOL01006453.1, from coordinate 637,536 downwards.
ACTGGACTGATCCTACTGGTTGGAAACAAAACGTTTGTCTCTCGTCCGATAGCTAAGAATGGACTTTCTTCATAGTCCGTTCACTACACGTAAGTTGCACCAAATAAGGACTTCTTGTGAACACTCAACAAAACCTAGTATTTTCGCTGCGGTCGTTATTCTCAACAACCCCCAAATATTAGTTTGCCTTTGCGCAGACAAATCCATCAATGAGTGTTACCTGACATCGTTTGGTGATGCACATTGTGGGGAACAAATGAAAATAATCTGCTCTTCCCGAGTTGCCTAAGCGTTGTCCAAAAATCTCTCAAAGTGGCTATCACTTTGTCAAACTGCATCCCTGTCAGTCTGAATTTGGCAAGCAATTCATACAGCGGAAGCCTATTCGTCACTTGCTCAACGTAGTATGGTTATTTTGTTAAGGAGCATAACTTTGCGAAATGGATCAACCATAGTTTGTAGCTCAGCTTTCACTACTGAAGAAAAAAACGAACAGTTTTCAGACCAGTCACTAGAGCGCACTTCACGTTAAACGAAGTTTCAAGCGGTGTCCTCGTTCAGTTTCTCAATGCGGTTTTGGTTTAATCAAGCTGTTAAAAGGGTGCCATTATTGAGCAGGGCGTTACCACAACCGTGCTGCAACTAAGTGGCCCAATCGAGATGTTTACTGGGTCGGAGCCTCAGCCGCAAGCTGGCAACAGATTCCGTTTTGGTGATACTCTTTAGAAGAAGTCTGAGTAAGCGTCACTTTCTCCTCAATCATGAGGTCTTCTGGTTTCACTTCAGGCTCGGGACTCGACGATGTTGATTCCAAAGAAGTCGGCCTGTCGTACAGGGTTAATTCGCCGAAATGTTTAGCGCATTTTCCACTTATGAAGTACTGTAGATACGATTATACGCCGATATGGGAACACGGACTGGCGGGATTTATCTTTCCCGGAAACGATGTTTACAGGCGCCTTGTGTTTACATAATTAGCAGGCGTTGTAGTGTCAATCCTACAAGCATGTTATGCATATTGATGGCTGTGTATTTGCTTGTTGTTATGCCCTAACATCCCTAGGCCAGGCTGACACATTCATCAACCCTTGGGTTTCCCAGAATTTCCAGTTGATTTCTGCTTGCAATCTTGGGCTTCCCCACCATTCTGCGGACACATTTAGATGAGGCACTGGTTTGTAAGGTGTTGACCATTCTCCCTCGATCTCAACCACTCCGCGAATATTTCATGCTGATAGAACCAGTATGCCTAGTAAAGTTAGACAATTTTTAATTATATTTTATCCCCCATTGTGAAAAACGCTGGATCAAATATTCACTGTCTTAAAGCTGCAATGAGCTGAAAACCTATAAATCAGAGGTTGGTTGATTAAAAAGCCAATGAACTGGAGGTCACATAATCTGAGGTCGATGGAGAGATTTCTGTACACTGAATACGAAGCTGTTTTAGAAGGGTGGTGTTTCATTTTCATCTCATATTATTTCGGTACTGAGCGAAACTCAGTTAGCGAACCCTACGCTGTTGTGATTCCTCGGTCAGTCGGTGTACTTCGTGTCCACGGCATTTTAGCTCAGTGAGATGCGTGTTATGAGCCTCATAGTCTAATTGTTTGAGCAAAACTCCCTGTCAGGTCGCATGAGGAACCAGTGGTAACTGGTGCTGGGAGTCAGTGGGTTCAGTTTGGTGGGTGAGTTTCATTAAGGCGGTTTACGATACCTCAACTTATACTGTTAGGCATATGATCCCTGATGTGTAGTTTTCGAAACATGGTGCAGAACAATGAACACCATACACTAAAACGATACGACCATCCTTGTTATCCGGTTCAGTTAATCGCTTAAGTGGTTAGTTAGAGAGCTAATTAATTAGTTACTTTACCCGAAAGGTCGGATAAATTTTACATTTGCACGACAACTTTCATCACTGTGTTTGTTCCTTCAAAACAATCGGTCACGATTTTCTTCCTTACTGAAACCCACCAGGTTGATGTAGCAGGATCAATCACCTGTCAGTCTGAATAACGACTACCGACCGTTGGTTGCATCACCCTGAGGACAATTTCGTGCATGTGAGAAAAATCACATCGTGCATCAGTTTAGACCTAGTTATATTTTACAAATAGAAATAAAGCCATCAGTCCCTAAAAGGTTCACTAAGCAACCTGCTTTTTCCGTCTACCTTGTGATATATCCTTAAAACGCTACACTGCTAACTCGCGACTTTCCAAAAGGAACATCTCTCGTCGAGCCGGAACCAGAGAAGAAAAGGAGATGGCGTTGCTGGTGCTGGTGAAAACCCACTTTTTTTTAATCATCTTTCATGTGGCAATAGCCTCAAGAGTCTCCACAGTGTCTCTTAATGTGTCCACGACTTTTTTTACCTAATTTTTCACTGCTCTCCCCAACGATAATACTTAGGAACCACCGACCATGGTCTGTGGTGTCGCTGTTCAAATTCTACGGAGGGAATTGATGAAAAGTTGTAAGATATGTTTCCAAGCGTTTCTGTGATACAGTATGCACAAATGGACATATTTATTTTCAAGAGAATACAACCCTGTGGCTTGATTGTCGTGTTTGACTTGCTGGCTGGGACATAAAAACAAAGGCCTAAAAACCCAAACTTGTGGAAATGAACATGTGCTCAGGGGATGCTAGATCCCATTTTCTAGACAGGTGCGTATGGCTAACAGTTTTTCGGCAATGCAATTTTTAAACCCATATTATCCGGCAATCTGTCCTGCTAAACTATCTTGATCGGCCCTAATTCTGTTTAAGCGCTACGCTGGTTTTTCATCTTACGAATGGCCTCTGTTCACAATTCGGAACTTTTCAGAAACCCTATTTAGTGAATGAAGTGTACATATTGGCCGGAAATATTTGTACACCTGCAATGAATGGCACAAATGAGTCCCACATTCTAGAACGGTTCGGTTAGCCAATTAACGATAATTTGATATCGACGAGGATTCAGATCCTTCTAGCTTCATCTGGCAACAACTGTGACTACGGACACAGATCCAGACTTTTGGTAGGCTATTTTCTAGGGTAAGAGCATCTGATCGCAAATTTCGAAGTTCACTGACATTCGAAGTGGTCCCAATAAGACGTATGAATTCAGTTGTTATTCATACACTTACGGTGAACGACGGCGCCAAAGGTGCATTTGACACAGCTTGCTCACTTGTTCTCATGGGTGCATTTTCTTAACAGAGGAAACAGTCGAGAAGAGCATTTAGTGCAGGAAGTGTCAAGCTGCATGGAGAGATCCCCAAACGCTTTCGAACAGTCACCAGATTTCAACGAATGTGTTGAACTTCTACTTTCCCATTCGAGATTTTCAGCCGATTACCGAAGTGTACACAATGTCCTCAATATCCTCCTGGGATGTTTTTGAAAAGGTGTTATGACTAACTGCTATTCCCGCTCCAGTATCTAAGTGTCGGGAAAAGACAGCCCAACTAGGAACACTGCAGCTATATTGCGAACAGTTGGGTGCAAAAATTAGGAGGGGCATCACTTCTGACTTTGAATCTAGGCTGTTGAGTGAACACCCATCATCAACGACCATGCTTCCATGAAATGGCTGAGTACTTACTATCGTTGACGATGCTTCTGTGGCATGCCTGAACACTTTTCGGGTGTTGATAAGTTGACTGACGGCTTGAGCGTTCGATCGGAAGCTGGATTTTTTGGTCTGGATGTTTGACGGGTACCGAACTGCGATTTGGCGAGGTTTGAGCAACTCAGTAGGTTTCGGGCATTCTGGAATTATTTTCAGGAATCTGATCTTCCTGACTAAACGTTTTCTTTTTTACATCTTGCTGAGTGTTCACGCTGAGGATCGACGTAGAAAAATCAGGACTGTACATCTCACGAAATACCTCAACCATTCACGAGGAATCTGCAAGACACAGAGTCAATCCCCTTGCATTGCAGCTCGTAACGTTGACGGTAGGCTGTCGCTCACGGAGTAGTTCAGCGCACCGAAAACGACCTAGACCAGTTTTTCACAGTCAAATTGTTAGTTACCAGAACTCTGTTGAGTTGGGCTGGACACCGCTCCCTTTTTCGCGAAAGTTAATAAGCGACTAACTTCTCGCGAAATGCGGTCAGGCACCACCACGTACTTCTTGTTCACGGAAAATGCAATAAAATACGAAGGGCGTAGTGAGTGAGGCTAAATAAGGAGAGCGACTTCTGTCACTTAGCAAATGAATTAAAGATGAAAGCCATAGGGAAAATATAAGAAATATTTGGAGTTCGATTGTTTCATTACTGCTTAAAACCGAAGGATGTTTGTGACAGACATACAGACTAGATAGATAGGTATATAGATAGATGGAATGATAGATGAAAGGATAGATGGAAGGATAGATAGATAGATAGATAGATAGATAGATAGATAGATAGACGGCAGGTTGATTAGATTCAAAACTGAGCCTTCGAAATCAGCATTATTGGAGTGGGACAAAATAGCGCAGCCCGAATCAAGGGCGTTAGATTACCTAAAATTTGTGGCTCGACAATCAACAAGTGATGTTTGAACGTAAGCGATGGTAAATCTGTAGCTTCGCAAACACCAGTATTACTGGGAAATGGAGAAAAGCTTTTCCTTCCAACCTTTGTGTGCTGATAAGTTGAGAAAACCAGGTTTCTTTTTTACGTTATCGCTGACGAAATTTCAGATGTGCGTTAACAGAGCTGTGGGACATAAACTACTACAAATATGTATCAAGTTTGCTGACGTGTAACTGGGACGCATGTTCATAAATGGATAGCGTATTTGAGCCAAACCGTTTTACATAAATAGCACCTCCTAAAGTTTATATCCAAAAGACAAGAATGGAGCCTCGAATCGGGGATTTTTGTAGGCAAGTCTTTTGACTTACCCAATACGGTAGGGCTCTTAAACAACCAATTGGGAGGGTGGTTTCGCAGTGCGCTGTTTATGGGATGAAAAGAATGTTTTGGAATCGCGTAGACACGAGGAAACGTCCGTTGTCAGTTCACCAGTATCAACTGGAGAATCCGACGCGTCCACATACTGCTTAAAGGTGAACCAACCAAAATCACCATTTGCTCAGGCCTGATGGTCAACGAAACGCCATTAAGCATTTCCGCTGTGAGCAATTTACAACAATCTTGATGGATTTTGCTTGTGTTGTAAACTGATTCAACCAAAGAGCTATACTGGTTGGTAACCGCGTCTATCGATCGTTTCCAAGGTAGGTCGCACAAACACGTTCATTCATGTTACAAGCATTCAGCTTACTGCCGCTATTGACGATGAATTTGGCGATTTCATTGTGCACATTTTTTTAAAAGAACCTAAAGCATCTTAACAACAACAATTCAATGAACCTACATTTGTAACCATTCACAATCGAAATAATCTTGATAGTTGATTGCGGCTGCAAAATGATTTAGTTCCAATTACGAAGTGTAAATTTTGCATACGCCTATCTGAACAGAACAGTAAAAGTCCTATTAAGGTTGGAGAAAAGAAGTTTAAAATACTTGCCTTCTATGGTGCTTCGTAGCTCACATGCAACTCGCGGAAAGTCGCTGCTAGCGCATGTATTCATTGGGGTGGTCCGACGCGGGAAGATGGATGACTTGCCCACGTTGTGGCTCACACGGTGACAAAAAAAGGAGAGGAAGGTTCAGTTCAATTGATGAGATAGAAGAGTATTGGCCAGGAGTAGAAGGTCATGCCTAGTTCAGGGCCTAGTCCCAAGTACAGGTAGGAGTGGAAACTGCCTTTTGAATGAACTTAATTTCTTTGTTGAGTCATGTTTTTTTTAGCGCAGCAAATATACGAAACGAATCACTGTTGAAACATACTGTTTATTGACTACCGAGGTCAATGCACTATTGCCCAAACAATGTCGGTGCATTCTTGGATTAAGCTGAAGGCCACCTGACTGCTTATCCTCAATTGGCCGAAGGAGTGAACTGGTTTCATTTGTTCTTTCGGGTTTGGAACGAGAGGAAACATCGACTGGGAACCCTGTGATGTGTATGAGTAGTGAACTTTCAGAGCTTCAAAAATAGCACCATCTTGAAAGTAGAGTCTCTCTATACCAAAAATCCGAGCTGCACTGTAAAGCGGATAAGGACCGTTACCAAGGCACATCTACACGACTCGTCCTTGGCGAAGAACTCCAAGGCATGAAGGTTTTCTGTCAAACTCCGCATGCCATCTTCGTCAAGAGTCTTTTGGAAATCTGGAAGATTACTTCTGGTATTCAGTGACTTGTTTGAAACCCAAGATCAAGACTGTGCGTGGTAGCCGATGTAGGGTTACTCCAGTGGCAAATAGCTCCTTGTTTGCCTTGTAGTCTGCTCACCAACCTTTGAATCAGTATAAAATACAATGATCAAATTCGGACTCCAGAGCCAGACTCTTTGGGGACTTATCTATATGCCAAAAGTGAGTAGGGTTAATATGGTGAGATAGGCAGATTTTTGATTGTTTCTATGGTGAGATACCAAGCAAGAGCTCGGCTGATAACTTCGTCGGCATCCAGTTAAGGTTAACCCATAAGAAGGTCCCTAATAACCCAGATAACATGAACTATTCAACTTGCTTATCAACAACCAGGACAATATAGTTTCTTTACGGCGGGGACGTTAGTGGTCTCACTTATGGCCTTTTGGAATCTCTGTTCACAACAGATCTGCTGTCTGTCACGCCCGATGTCCTAAATCCGTTGGTCAGTCACCTCAACCACAGCAGCTTCATTGTGATGAGATTGTTGAGGACCGACTCAAAGGTCTTGATGACGTCCAGGCTGCACAGCTACCGAATGGCCTTTCAAGGTAGCCATTCACTCCATTCAGAAGACGTAATAAGTTTGTAGGACGCAACCAGATTCCGTGGGGTCCAGTTGAATAACGCCGCAGTAGGTTGTTCCCCACCAGAGAGCCAGGCATTCTTCCTTAAAGAATGGTTCTAGTAATTCTTATGTGTATAATGCTTAGCAGTTTATCTGATAAATCGTCGCTAGAATTGACTCTGAATACTGAATCATATGATGCAAAATAGGATCAGCCATTATTGGCCGAAAAACCAGAAGCTCATGGCTTCGAATCTCCCAAGAGATTTGTGAGATTAGCACCGCTGATGAGTGCTGACCTGGGTGAAACGTATTTGCAGTGTCATCTGGCTTCTTGGCATGCTTCAAAGTCTACTGCAGAATGAAATCCTGGTGGATAATTACAATCCCACGTCGAAGTGATGAAGTCTTAGCTGAAGTTGATGGTTACCGTCTTCTAATTTTGGGAGTCAGTGATTCTTAACTGGGTATTTACGAAAATGTAGAAATAAGGAAGACATCAGTCCTTCTACATCGGTTCAGTCACCCTCGATTTTGTTTGGAATAACTCAATATTTTTTTGCTACCTCAGTGAGTTGTGTTAGTGAGTGCGGTTTATGGTTCGATAATGGAACCAAGCTTACTGAAGAACATTTGCTTCAAGATGGGGACTGCTTGAATAAAACGAGCTGTTGGTCTTTTGCTGGCAACGGAGTCGGCAAAGTAGGACATCCTAGCGTTCCAATCTGTTTCATATATGTTGTATCCATTTCGTTATAAAGGTGAAGAAATAGGCCGAAATATACACGACGCATCATGTAAGACTTCACTTCCTTGTACTCACGTCAAACGTACCAAAGTAGATCATTGTTTCGGAAGGGAAAAAAACTGTTTCACACTTCCCGATTTCTCAGCGTAGATTGGCGTTAGTGGGAGGACGAAAACCGGACTTTAAATTCTAAGCCCCCCCTAACTAATTACAAAACACGATTGGTCTGTTCATAAAGGAAAAAATCCTATATTTAGCATGAGACCTCACATGAGCAGCTAACGCACGGGGAGCCATTTCAACAAGATAAACCACAATGCAGTTATGTTCCGGAATGGTAACCACCTTGATTAGTCACTAGAGGTTACTCTGTACTCCAGAATCCCATATGAGGAACCACAACGATGCGAAGTCGGTTTTCACTCAGCACCATTTTCACTATCTTTGATTCAGGTCCACATCTTCGGAGGCCTCGCACATTAATTTTTGGTCAAATTTGTTTAGGATTTATGACAATCTCTTGTGGCAGGATAAGTTCGTTTCACGGATGTTTCGTACTGCTGCTGCCCACACGTGACGATCACAAGCTAAATATGCATAGATTTATATCAAATTCCGCTCCCAGTGGCGGACACCATATGTTAGGTTAAGACCGGAACCCTGAAGTCTCACTTCGCGGTAGCGATCTAGGTTCTCAAATGCCCTCCGAAACGGCAGTACCACCCCGGGTATGACGAAGGAACCAGCACAATTTTCCAAAGCTTGCTTTCGGATTTTGGGCAATGTGGCCAAAACTGAAATCATCGCTGTTGTAGAACTTGCCTGAGACTTGGAATGCTGAAACGGCGTCCTTCAACCTCCGCATTTTGTCGAGCTGTCGATGTCAAAACACCAGTGGTCAAAGTCCTTGAGCTTACGGATGACCTGTATGTGGAGCGGTCAAGTTTCACGACCCTAACTTAAGACCAGGTGCAAACTGGCTTCATTTCTACACAGGGTATTTGAAAGTTGTACAAAGATGTATCTTGCTGTGTTGAGAAGAAGACCAATTCCTTCTTTAGCTTGCGCGTCAGGTAGAATGGTAGAAGCCGCGCATCTAAACGCAGTGACGTATTCTGTTTCCTCACCTCCTATGCAAATTGTTACCCGTTGAGCACTTGGTCATGTGGAAAATTTTGACTTGCTGGTGTGGTAGCTGACTCGATCAAGAACGGTTTCCAAATCTTCCACTTCTTTACCGAGTACGACAATGCCATCGAGGTCCGCAATCCGAATGCCTAGGCTCAGTTGGGTGCCAGTGCCTGTTATGTCACCCAACCAATTGTGAAGTTCAATAACACCGGTGGTAAAAGAATCCTTGTCCAACACCGGAGATAAGAACACCCGACGAGACAATTTATCCTCACTGATGCACTTGAGCACTAGAAGGACAAGACCTGACGAGGATCCCGGCTCTTAATCTGCTGGTTGGTGTGGAACACAGCCAGGGAAGGCAGACTGATTTATCTCCTGGAATCAAGATCGCTCACTTGAATAGAGATTGTGCAGAGCAGGCGCGGAGAATGTCGCACAAAAGCCAAATCGGTCTGAAAACCATGTTGGGATTCAGCGTGACTAGCTTGACACTTCTGGCTCTATCCGGAAGAACCTAGTTCGACTCTAAAAAATCTATTTTTTTTACAGACACAGTAGCGGTGCCCGAAAGGTGACCTATGGTGAGTAGAGCGACAAAACAAGAATCAGTGTATCATTTGAACAAACAACAAATCGCTTGACGCAGAAACGTCATGAGGTTGGTGTGTATTTTTCACCTTCAGCGTGCAAGGTTTTTCAGTCTCCTCTCTCCCATTTAACGTCTCATGATGAGTGTGCTGATCAAGTGCATCTTGACGGTTGTGTAAGTCGCCATCGTACTCTACCAAGAAAAACGGATGCACACGTTGCCAAAGCGCCAGGACAGCTGTTCAAGGGTATCCAGTATGGCCCCGGAAAGTTGCATACAAGGCAGATGCGTAAGCAGTCTTACTGTAAGACCCCTCTCATCTGAAGACACCATAACCCTTTAAGTATTTGGTCACCATTACCTTCGCAACATAGCGGTGTTAAGCTGACATCGGCTTCTCCTCAAAGGGACGGTGCAGAAGTGAATACTTGGCACCGAATAAGGATCGTTAGGGTGGCAAATAAACCCGACTAGGTTAAGGTGGTTGAGACATGCACTATGCAGACCCAACTACCGTCTCTGAAAGCAGTTTCCCATTCCCAATTCTTGCTGGCGCCGTTTGCGGGGGTCAGACTATAACAATGAAGCGGCTAGTCAGACTGAGCGTTGTGAAATATTCACATCGATTTGGCTGGTCTCAGCGATTGAAACCTATAGGAGATATAGACCATAGCTCATGTCACTTGCAAGAACGCTGTCATTTCCTAACCGGAATGTCCACCTTCGAGTGGATTTTTGTTCTTGGATAGGTAAAACGGACGATACCCAAACGGCGAAAAAAAATTCGAATTCTATTCGCTTGATTACTAACAATGAACGGGTGATTTGCGTTCCAGATCCCAGTTGAATTTGTTCGAATTTCACTTTGCCTTATGTGAAAGTTGAAGTGAGGGAAGCTGCATTGTAAAAATTAAGTCCCGGCGCGTATCAAGTGGTGGTACGCACTGAAATGCTAAGTTATTTTCCTAACCGAGAGGCAGGACGGTCCCTCCCGATCGTACCAAAAATCTGCGGAAGGGTCACTACGAGAAAGGAGCTGGACAGGCGGACTGACAAAGCCAGACTTCTTGGAGTTCCATCTCGTCATCGCTGTCAAACTACGGCGCGTGAATTGGCAATAGACTGGACTACCGCATTTTGACCAATGAATGCCAGACGATATGCACGTGTTCTTGGTTGAACGCAAGAGAGCACGCATACTACTCAATGTTAGCCTTTAGTAGTTGGGATAGACAAAAATTAATCAAAGCTACAATTCAGAGTTGGTGGCATTCGGCAGCATCAACGGTACGATTTTTTCCACTATCAAGTGTACCTCACAGTTCTTACTAATCACAACTCGGCAGTACGTCTATCCCGATATTAAACCTGAACGACCTAAAATTTGGGTAACAGTGACCTGGCTATGTTGGAGATCAGTACGCGAAGCCAAACAAGTTGTGAGAAACCGTTCATATGCTACACAGTTGTGTTCAGCCACCACATGGTTCTCGTACTGAAGTACTCCAGAGGTAAACGGCGTTAACACTCAGCTCCATCCAGTTACCAAGGCCTGTGGCCGAAAGCCTTGGAGACTCACATTCTCAACGATGGCTGTTTACGCATTCTTGATTGTTTTATATTAATCGGCTCCGAAAACTCTCAAGGTTGAAAGACTGACCGCTAAAATGGGCTTGCAAGTATTTTGCGTGGGTACAATGCGGAAGTTTTCACGAAGGAGGTTCCAGACACGTTTGCCAAAAACATGGGAAAACATTCCCCACTGTCCTTGATAAGTTGGTCCACAGATAAAGAGAATCTTTACTATTAGCGTGTTAAACAGTGACCCAAATGAATATCTCGTCCATGATAATCTCCAACTGGATGTGCTGCACAAAGGTCAAATGATTTTTCATCTGGCACGATATTCAATATATCGCAGTATATATGCTTAGCATAAAGCCCCAATCACTTGTTCTTTTTGAGTTTCATTAAGTAGGCGTAGTCCCTCATTCTGTACAACTTAGTGTTCAAGTAAGGAATAAGCTTTCAGGTACTGCGCCTACCTGAAGAGAAGGGCAACACGTGGCGGGCTGTCGAAGTCCTCAGCAACCTTATAAGTAGTGTTTTATGTGTGGAAATTTTTACTACCTCCTGAAATATGTGTCAATTGTGTCCCAAAAAGATATCACATCGAACCATACCGAGCAGTTGTTTCCTTTCTCGAGCTCCACTGTATCGGGGAAAGCAAGTCAGCCCCGAAAGTTTGGAAATGCAAGACCGCCGAGCAACAAGTTTAGGTCTGTGGTCATGGGGAGCTGTCGGATAAAACAAGCTGGATGGTCATCAACTGGAAAGTGTTTGGGAAAGATTGAGTGGTCATCGTTTCAGATAGGTTTGCCCCCAATAAACCTCCCGATTGTTTAACAAACTTCTCTGAAAGGCTGGATAGTAGGTTCAAGACGATGGGCGCCTTTTGCCAATGCAGTCGTATTATCGTGCTACTTGGTACGCACGTGAGTAGTGTGGAAACAGTGACCAAAACTACCGGTTTCGTTTGTATTGAGGAAACTGGAAACTGACCAATGCAAGGTAGGGTTCACCCATTCTATCAAAATGAAAATTAGGATGTGATTCACGAATTGATGCACAATTCTTAGAAAATCTGTACAGGCGAGCTGTGAGGTTGGTTATTGCAAAATCTGCGCAAGTTTACAACATTCAGACTGAGGAATATGGTCAGCAATCGCAATCGCGTTTGCGAGTAGAGTTGTTTCCCTTGGAGAACGCGCGGTCAACCAAATGCGTCCATTCGCTCCTAAACATATCTCGAAGGGGAAAACCTGTGGGTATAGAAAACACAAAGGCCAGATCGTGGCAAGAAAAGAGTAGAAAGTAGAATTAGGGACAGACGTCAACATGACAAGAACCACCTTCGTGCAGGACGAAAATGGCGAAGAATGAGGACTAGCGTTCTAGACGGATAGTATCCCTAATACCTTTTACATAGTCAGTTGTCAGTGACCTGTGAGATGGTGGAATAGCTGGACTGGTTGGTCGCAATCTAACTAAATACAAAGCGTTTGAAATACACTGACCGATTATTTATGACACCAAGTACCAGACGGAAAAATCCTTCTGTCTATTCAGTTTCAAAAAAGTGATTGTTCTTGGATGACTCAGTGGGGAAGGCGCCAAATTACTGACCGGAAGGTCCGTGGTTCGAACCCAACCTCTGCATCTCGACTGCTCCTGTCCAGGCTTGGGCAACCTGGTAGTATCTCGGCCCTCGTGCTTCCTTTGGGCGGCATGGCAGTTAGGCACCGAAAAGGTACTACAGCTGGACAGTGTAATTTGATTTCTTGATTACCTCATGCTTAATACAATACTCTTTGCATTCAGCTTGAAAGTGAATAATCTGAAATTGACGGCCGTAGCCCAGTCACATAAAGAATGTCTGAACCAAAATACCTCTACTAATCCGCCGAGTGATATCGTTTTTGAGTTTACACTATCATTTCTGATGTGTGACTGCTGCCTACATGGTCAGTTGGTCTCCACGAAGGAAACAGGCTACACTGGCTGCAGTACAACTTTTCAATACAAGACACGCCTTGCAACCAGGAACGCTTCACTATTTCTGTCGGGTTAACTTTGAATCTCCAGTCACTTGATGAAACCTCTCAGACCGTAACAAGCGACATTTTTGCCACCCGCCCAAAGGAGCTCAAGACAGTACAGTGCTCAAGTCATAGACTACTGACCGGGCACCGGGGTTCGAACCCCACTCTGACTTTTCAGAGTTTATTTGGTTATTTCTTCTTTGATGTGACAACAACATACACAGGTTGTGTTAGAAGCTCTCGCACACCATACGATCACTAGATGAGATGGAAAGAAAGAGAAGCTGGTCAAGCTGGTCGTCCTAACAACACAAAAGATCGCAGTAACTCGAGAACCAACGTGAGACTTCCTAAAGGACCTTGATCCCGTGCCCAGGATGCTGTTTTCCTCTTAGGAAAAGCGGCGTGCGGGAATTAGGTTCAGTGGAAACCTAGACCTGCGTAGCAATTTGTGGACGCTACTAGGGAGCATTTACATTAGACTTCTTGAAGTCGACTTAGTCTCAAACCAGAAGACAACTGACCGAGAACCACACTAAAAAACATAACAGGTAGTTTATCTCACTTTGGAAAGTAGTGTCAGGAATGGGAAGTTATCCTGGTCGGCCAGTTGGCGAACAAGACCTGGAGAGCAATGGAGCATTACACCACCCTTCATGCCTCCTGCGTTCCCCACTGTGCCCGGTTCCTGTCGGCCGAGAATCCCCATACCGGAAGCCCGACCGGCCTCATCTACGCATGACAGTTCAATGTCCAAATCTGCGGAAGGATAAAGCACCCAAAAAATTACCTAGTAGTAACCAGTAGAAAATTAGTAACTGTTCCAAGAAAAATGCAGGCGAGCGTTGGTTTACTATTCTAAACAGACAGTGACCACAGATCTCAGACGAGAAAAAGACGAAGAGTTCCCGACCGCGCGCAAGAGTCACATTCAGAGAATCGGGAGGATCCGACTATTCTGCAGTACGGTATCATCCTACATTTGGTGCTGCCAGATCACCATCTGCCCTTTACAAACGACGGTCAGGAGGAGAGTGGCAAGAATATTTCACATCTCAGTCTTTACATGCTTCCCTCAAGTGAACCTATTCATTGCCGAGTATTCCATCAATTCAGTGCTCAAGTATTTGGAAATCCCGTAGGTCTCCGGGTCCGAACTTCCGAGTGTTAAAACGACAAAGTGACTCGACTCTTACGGCTGTCTTGCATGCTTGCAGCCAGCGAAAATGGCTGTTGATTACATAGGTAACACAACTTGGCAAGTGATGCTCTAGCACACGTAGTCAACGGATTTCCTATACCCGTAAATACTTTAAATTTAAAAAGTCACCTGTACATTGAGCGAAGTTTTTTCGATGTCGAAAATAATGCGATTTCGGATTACCGGAGCATATAGCTCTGCATCATCGCCCAACGCAGGAGAAAACGGATCGAGGCCTTAAGTATCAAGTACTTTGCTAACTGCGTTTCTTCACTTCCTAGCATACACGAGAACTGAAGGTTAAAGATGAGTTCCACCATCTGTAGTATCGTAGGAACTGCTTCAAAACGATGAACTGAATTGAATCTATTGGAAGAATGTGAAATTTCGTCTTTGGATAGGCTCATGAAGAAAGAAAATGACAGCTATGCCAGCGCTACATTGTCCGACGGACAAAAACCTGTTGTGTTGGGCCCTATATCTTTCGATGCAAGAATACGGCCAATAAATTTCGAAAAACGTAATCAATCGACCAGTATGTCGATAGCGTGTAGCATGACAATGTCATACCAATGGTAGAAGCAATAAATACTAACCCCTGTCCGCCTGTGTTACCATGGCATACAGGACATCACCTGGGCCCAGATCAGGTCGATTCTTCTTCGAAGCCCCTTCGAAAGCAAGATAATTCAATGTGGCGGGCGATCCGCAACCTATGTCAACCATGTAATTGTCACCAATCCGTCGAGTCACCAAGCCGACGACACGATCTCCAATGTGAAACTGACTGTTTGTACACCGGAAGGTAGTTCGAGTCAAGGGCGCAAGTGAACGTGAAACTCCGGATAGGTGCGGGCGTTCCAACCACAAACAAAAGTGATGAGTCTCAGGTTTGGCACCACCGGTGGGGCGCCGCGAGGCTGTTTTTTTCTCTTCAGCTGGATCGAAGGAGGTAGAGGATTGCCTCAACACACCAAACTGCGAGAGCGAAGTAAACAGAGAACAGAATGAGCAGCTAAGTCACGGCAAGTGGCTTACATGGAGAGTGGAGTAAACGTGAGGGAACATATTTTCAATTTTTGGAAGCAGGAGAAACATCTCAATCTACCCATTGAGGCTTTTGAGGTTTTATTCGTTTAGTTGCTGGTTGGTGTGACCCTTGGTCACCGGAACATCTCGAATAAAACATCCGACCGAAATAACTGTGTGGTTCCAGGACCATCAAACCGAAATTTAGATAACCAGTAATAGTTGCGTTGAGGCTCGATGGTTTGTAGTTCGGGTGCCACAGCAAGCCGTAAGACACTGAGGAAAAGAGCGAAAATGTATAGATTCGATTGGGTAGAATTCCATCCACAACTGACCATCTGTACGCTGTTTTTACTACACTCGCTTTGCAGCAGCCTCAGGTTGTCGAAGAATAATGCTACCGATAAAGTATTACGTACTTTGTCGACTACCGTGAATAAATTCCAACTACGTTTTAAGTTAAATTTTCAAGCCATATCGGTCACCCGATAGTGATCAGTGAATAACAGTGATAAAGCGACTGAATAAGTGAATACCTGGTGGGATAAAAAATCACGGCTACCGGATAGAAAGATGGCTAAAAAAACTGGATACATATGATAAGGCCGTTGGTGATCTACTGGGATTACATGTCACCTACGGACTCTGTCAGTTGGCTAATCTAACTGAAATTCCGCACACATATTGCTACGGATTGTCGGTCATGCGAACAGCGAGCCGGGACACAAATAGAGCTGACTTGTGTCCATGAAAGGGATAGCCGTTGCACAGTACAGTAGTATATAAATGAAGAGACAACGTTTTTTCATGTGAATGGCCAATGTAAAGATTTGGTACAAGGGGAAAAGTGACTGTCATGCCAGACAAGGAACGGTGTACAGTAGCGCCACAACAAACCTATCTGAAGCTAGTCCGTAAATGACGTTGTAACCCCTTGTTAGTTCGTCCTTAGCAACTGGCTGATAGTGGAAGACATATCAATTAGGAATCAACAATTTTATCAGCGAGAGAGCGATTCAAGCCTCCGGTTTTTATAGGTTGGTTGAATATGAAGGTCGCGAATGTGTTAAAAATGCAGGACCGGCCGATTACCTCCGGGAACATCCAAACAGGAGGAAGCTCCCGGAATGGAGGTTCATTTCTGATGAAAGCCCATCCAAAGGACCTCGAATCATCTCTTCGTTTCCTTGGTCTTCAACGCTTAGTTTCAGGAACATGACAGGTGAACCGGTTACGAAGCACTTCGATCATACTGAGGTTAAGAATAAGCCCAGTTGAGACCCTCAGAAACATCAGCGACATGATATCCCACACGATTATTGAGCTCCCGAAAGACAACTGGGCGTGACAAATGCTGGCTACTGCGAGAATGACCAAGATGTTGCCGTTCGAGCAACCCTCAAACATCTCCGCCCGGTTGGGAAAAAGCCGCTTAACCATATGGAACTTGGTGTATAAAGTGCACTTTCCATCAGTTATTGTTACAAAGTTAAGTGGCAGCTCGCAGAGTACAGGTGAACATGGATTTGGAAGCACGCATGACTAATTTTTTTCAATTAGAATGGTCCTTTTGTGCTGCTTTCTGTTTCACCGGAAAAGCGAACTATGCCAGCGTGACAGTTCCATTGTATTGTGTAGTGTGAACATATTTGCTGTCTCTCCTGCTGAATTTATTTTCCCGTGCACACCAACCGAGATTTGAACTATACATTTCTGTGGCGCGCTATCTGCTTGCAGTTTGTTCCACGTCCCGTGTACCCATTTCCCCATAGTTTCCGGCTCGCACCATGGTCGTAGTTCGCGTTTTTTCCGATCAGTTGGTACACGCCACAGACTTTCGTTAGCCGCCACCTATTCGATTGTTGTGCTGAGTTAAGACTGACGTAATGCGCCCAGTGGGTCACAAACCTTGTAGCTGTCAGTGCCACGTACAGCGCCAAAACCTCTCCAAAATGCATCGTAACTGCAGCTCAAAACGGAAAACAATAGACGTACCTGGAGGATTACGATTGAGTCCCAGGACTTCGACTGTTTAGGCCGGGTGGTTTTCGGTAAAAGGCGTAAACCAGGCCCCAAGGCCCAAGAATGATGAACGTCTGGTCTGTCAGGATCTAGGTGTAGTACCATTCCCGGGAGGACTAAACGATCCAGGAAAGTCCTGAAACTCGCACGATCATGAATTTCGCTCTGGTACCGTGCTCCACGAAGGATATCATCAATCACAGAAGTATCCACTTCCATCAATTACGTGGGTTCTGAAAAACAAGTGAATGCGACGAATCACAGATTAAAGTAGTAGAATTTATAAAAGCACCAGTTCCACTAGTCACTAGGGAACATCATGAGCTTATGATTTAAGCTGGCAATTTCATACAGTCAGCTGAACAAAAGCACCATGAGGAACACACTTAAGAACCCAGGTGGGTGATGCCCCAAGAGAAATTCGTTACAACAAACTATTTCAGGGTCGCACGGGGGTTCCGTCGTGTCTTGCACAGGACAACTTAACTTGTGTTTGGTGCAGCTGGATAGCTTCTGGGCTATTAAATAGTATCATATTGGTGGTCCACCGGATGGAACTGAGTCAACATTCCATTGGCACTAGGACGTCCTTTAGTGCATTGTCCAACGTTATGAATCACTTAAGGTTGAACGAGGTCTGTCAACTACACGAAACCAACTTGTCGGTGTCGAACACCGAGACTGCTGTATAAGGTTGCAGAATGCGTGCACAAGTTACAGCCTGAAAGTAAGAGCACTCCTGAGTAGGCTGGCATAGGATCTGCACAGATATATAACAAAAGACTTACTTTTAATTCTTAGTTGCTGTAGTGTGCTCCGCGGGGATGGTGATGAGCGACTGCTCTTGTCTACGTTAAAGAATGTGAGCACTCCTCAGCTACACTGAGCTGAGTCCCTGCTACAACGCTGCGTTGCGAGAGCTCTGGATGGATATCGAGAACATTCGGCTGGGGGCAAGTTGAGGTCATCTGTGGCTAATTGGCGCTCTGGGTGCTGTTATAATGGCCTCTGAGGCGGTTATTGATCCTCCTGAATTTTGGACGGCCGTGGTTGAGCTATTGCCTTCAATGCATAGCTCTCTTCCCAATCCCCCACTTAAAAGTTCACTGACAGCCCTGTATTTACTCACCAATTTATCAGCTCCCGCCTCCAACGCAAAGCTACCTCCCCCACCTCCCCAAATCATCGGTGGACGAAACTGTGGCAGCTACAACCATTATGAGACAAGTATGCGGTTCTTACAGCTGATAATGATGATGTGGTTGAGGTGTGCTGAACAATGGCTCCCGTGTTTCTGTGATCCACCCACCTTATGGTGAGTTGTTGGTTAGTTTTAGAGCATCGATTTCGACGGCCTCCGGTAACTGATTAGGAGTACCAGAAGTGACCCTAGATTCACTGGCAAAGTGTTCTCCAACGCCTGGGTGGTGTTGTCTGCAGCTGCTGCGAGTAAGTATGGCCTGAGTCCTGGTCACGTGTTAAGGAATAAAAGTCCTGAGTATTGCTTGCGTGTTGGTCATTATTAGGTCCCGAGTGTCCATTATACACTTGCTATGGTTAGGTACGGGAATAAGTTGCGAGTGTCCACCCCTGCACAGACGCACCTCCTTGTGGAGTGTGCGCTGTTAGTATCCTTGTAAGTGCTACATGGGGCCGTATTTGCCACCTTGCTCAAGAGTCTGTCCAGTAAACCACTACAGACTGACCGTAAGCAGTTGTTGCATACACAATTAGCCATGGTCATCATCATTAGATACAGTGACACCAGTGCTGAAACTGAGACTTCACTGCGAACAACCACA
This sequence comes from Opisthorchis felineus, assembly GCA_004794785.1. Lineage (NCBI taxonomy): Eukaryota > Metazoa > Platyhelminthes > Trematoda > Opisthorchiida > Opisthorchiidae > Opisthorchis > Opisthorchis felineus. The sequence goes on along the minus strand of SJOL01006453.1, from coordinate 618,567 downwards.
AAATTTATTTGATCATAGTTAAAGCTTTATAGTGAAAGAAAGGGAATTGGATACGGAAGGGACCTGCTGCCGACTTACCGCAAGCATTCTGAGGTGCTTGCACCTCCAAACACTCAATCAACCATGACCTGTCCTATAAAAACCCAGCTTCAGCTTTATAAGTTTGGCGGTGACCGTGGTATTGCAACAACGACAATGATCGTGTAATTGGGTCACAGAGCGGCAACCGTTATTGTTAACGACATTCTGCATGGGTGGTCGGCTTTTGTGGCAAGTAAAAAATGAAAAAAAAGAGCCGTTCAGCTGTAACACCCTTTTGATACATAGCTGTCATGCCACCCAAAGGGAGCACGGGAGCTGAGATACTGCCAATTTGACCAGGCCTAGGTAGGAGCAGTCGAAATGCCGAGGCTGGGTTCGAACCACGGGCCTTTCGGTCAGCAAGTTCGCGCCTTGACAACTGAGCTGTCTTGAGCTCAACCACCGAGCTATATTGAGTCCAGTAATTGCAGAAAAACAACTAGGACAACAGTTCAACTACTCGGTGAGCTCACGGTGGCCACCTACAGATACGATACTCGTTGAGCTGAGTCGGGAAGCGGTAGAAGTGGAAATATTAGGATCACAAAACAAACACACAAATGGAGCGTTCCGGAGGAAAACATTCGGAAACAGCTATGTAATTAGGAAACAAACGCACACAACAACACGCAGGAAAACGGGAGACAATGGTAAAACCTTAAAATCAAACGCGAGGGATAAACCGACAGTAGAAGTGGGAAGAGTGTCAGAATAAGATGGGGTAGGAGACGTCACGGCAGATGCCTAAAAGTCGTCCATATTCTTGTCCAGGAAGTATAGGTGAGCTTTTCCTATTTACCTATTCAATATTCTTATTTCATTCAATTCCCTAGCCGTTTTATTTTTCACGCTTTTCTTTTGTCTTTTTCCTCCCTCTTCATTTTTTACTCATCATTCATCAGTGTCCGATGGAGGCACTTATCGTGCAACCACCTGCTCCCCATAGACCACTCACGATAGGCTTCCCGTTGGGCAACCACAACAATTGCTGCAATCTTGGAGGAGCATGACCCATTACCCACCTTAGTTGATGTCTGGGTACCTGGAGTCCCAAACTTCATCCCGCTCAAGTTTAGACACTGAAGGTGAGAGCCTGTTTCAGGCGCTCACGGCCCTCGGAGAAAAGTTTGGACTTGCGGTGTTATCTGCGGCTCTCCTGAGAACCGGAGATAGCTCATCGGTTAATGTGTGAAATTTCTGGCCGGAAAGTCCGTGATTCAAATCCAATTTGGTTTTTCGACTGTCCCTGTCCTGGCTTGGGCACTTCGGCAGCATATTAGCCCTCATGCTTCCTTTATGTTGAACGGTAGCTTTCAACCGTTGTCAAAGCTGAGTGATTCCTGGTTTTTCTTGTGCACGTCTTTTGACAATAGTCCATGGCTGTCCACTCAGTGCACTGTTCACGGAGCCTATGTAGATCCAGGCGGTTGATGCCCCAGAATTCCCGAAGGACCTTGAAGGTTTCAGTCAGATCTCCTCTTAACTCTCTCCTTTCACGGGAGTAGAGGTCAGGTGCCCTGATCCTCATCCCCGTGATTTTCCTAGTCGCCATGCGTCGGACTCTTTCCAGACACTCCATGATATTCTTTAGGACAGGAGGTCAGGTTACCACTCCATACTGTAGGTATGAGCGCGAAAACGCACAAAATCTCAGGTCTGAGTAGCTCACAGAGCACTCCCCACACCTTTTTCGCCGTTGCTTTGCACTGGTTCCTAGTCTTGTGGTCGCCACGACCAATAACGCCCAACTCTTGGGTTTCTTGCACTCGGTCTATGATATGGACTCCGGACGCAGCCACCAGAAGTCTTGGGAAGACAGAAACCTACAGGCTAAGAGGGGAGAGTCCTGTCACATTTGAGAGGTCCCATACCATCGCCAATTTCGCGGCGTCCTCTAATTTGAAGATATAGCTGAAATGTAGTTAACACACCTCCACAGCACTCTCTCCTTTCCATGTGCTCTGGTACTTCAAAAAAAGAACACAAGTTCGTGAGACACGAACGACCTTTGCAAAATCCACGTTGGCGCATAACCAGGGCAGCCAGGCCGACAAGCTGCTCTGAGATTTTACCGCGAGTGATTCTCTATACGACCTCCAACGGCAAACATGTCAAGCTGACCTGTCAGTAGTTTACGGGCGTATTTCGACTTCCTTCCTCCTGCACGGCAACCTAATTTACTCTTCTCCATGACTCACCCACCCTTACCTTGGAAGGTGGCTGCCTGTGCAGGACATTGAATAGACAAGCGATGATGTGCGCCACTATATCGGTGAAAAACGTATTAACACCATCATATCCTGGAGATTTGTTGGGGTCAAGTAGTATGCTGAGCACGCCCGGTACACCACTATATTTGGCATCGTTGCAGCGTCTGGAGAAAGAGGACAATCCAGAATAGTACAAATAGGCTCACCGTATGTTGACACTGGACCTTGACAAAGGTGGAAGCTAGGGCTACTGTCCTCGAACATCCCGACATGGCCAATGCCCCTTTTCCCCAACGCACCTTGAGCCTCGCTTCGGAGTATACATATCGATAGTACCTTTTAGAGTTGTACTTCCCGTTTCCTGCAGGCCTCGGTTCGAGTATTTCCTTCGCACCTTTCCGTTTGTTGTCTACCTTCCTGTGCGTAACGAACGAACTTAAGATGACGACAGGTCACACAGTTCGGTCGGCCACGTAACGGACCTTAGGTAGTATGCTTTGCGAACCTTAGTGGCCCACTGGCAGGGGCGAGCTTTGAACACAACCCAATTGACATGGCTTCGTAGAAGGCTTTGGATGTTGTTAAAGACCAGTTGCCATCGAGCTGTCGAGATTACTGCACATACTCCAACCAATTTGCTCGGCCCCCATGCAAAGTTTCCATATGCACTCTACTGTATATGAGGACCAATCTCGGTTGGAGCTTGAATCCCACCGGACAGTCTAAATATGAGGACCAGTGACCACTTCTATTGTGAGTCCCTCGAGATCGCTTAAAAACCTCATTACCAGGTTCAGAATGGACGGGGATGTCGAACACTCCATTCTGGTTAGCTCCAAGCTGTGTGAATAAAATACCCGTTGTTGGGTCACATGTCGAAGATTAGAGCCAAAAGAGCTTAAGACTTTCACTATCATCCCGAGGATTGTTCGATTAATCGAAATCCCCCGCAATTAGCACTCTATCATAGGGACTTCAGGTTCACTCCACCTCAGTTTATCAGCTATAAACCATGTGAAAAGGGTACGTTGGTTCCCGCTGATAAAGTTTCGGTAACTGCAGAATGAGAGAACCTGGAAGATACAGTCAAGCATTGGAAGCGATGTCACGATCGGTTTTTCCGGAAGCTGGGCAGCTGCGCAATGAAAGCGATAGTTTTCATGCACGAGCGTTACTGACTACGTGATCGAGCCATATCTACCAGTGTCATTAACAACTGGTGAGTTTGGTCCCGGGGTCCCTATCAAGGGAGGCGGCAGATGTTGAACCGACTGAGTTAATCGGTTAGTTTTCATACTTCGTCGCCATGTCATACACTATCCAGATTCCAGTCGTTTCCACTCAGCACACGGCTGGGCGAAAAGAGCGCTGTGAGCCACATGGCCTTCTGGCCTACAAAGTACATGTCCTAACCAGCATAACCTATGAAACATGAGTAACTCATCCATCGTGACGGTCCGTTTTACCTAAGAACATCTGGCATACCTCACCAACCCAGTCTTGTGGTACCACCTTACATTTTGCACGTGTGAAGCGCATACCAAAACGTGCACCAGAATTATTTAGGTTATTCAGAATGTTTGAATCCTTAAGGCGTCCGAACCAAGAACAATATCGCCGCATATTCAACATATGTGAGCGAACACTCCGAAAACATTTCGACCTCTGAGGCAAGCAGAGGATCTTCAAGCAGCACATCAATAACAAAGTTGAAGAGGGACGGGGAGAGACGGCAGTCCATTCTTACAGCACTGAACGTGGTGACTGCAGGCGAAAGCTTGTCGTATACTTGTACCCGTCCACTGGATTTCGCATACAGTGCCCTCACAAGGGGTATGAACCTAGAAGGGATACCATTGATCACCAAACACCGCCAAGTTATCTGACGATCGACAGAGTCAAAAGCAGCTTCCAGGTCGAAAAATAACCTATATTGGACGTCGGGAGGAGTGGTGCTGTTTAAGAACTTGTCTGAACATAAAGATATGGTCGATGAATTCTTGACCGCCGCGACACCCAACAGAGTCCTCACGAGTTTGCCTCTCCCGATAATCTATCAACCTGTGTAAGATAACTCCAAGTAGTACCAAGCTGAAGTAACGATGATTTACGCATTAAATTCTGGTATCCATTTTGAAGACCGAGACCGCTGTCCAGATGCTTCGTCCCACCCACATTACGTCCTCACAACAAATCTTCCGCAATAGCGTAGTCCGACCGTTCACCAGTACTTCACCACCTTCCTCGGAAAGCGCGGGGTGCAAATTGTTCCAGAATGGGGCGTTGTCGCATTAGAGGAATGATATTTCACGCTGGATTTTCGCTAGACTGTATTCTGTGTCAAAACTGCCATACCGCTAACAGTTAGGCTCTACTACGGCCAGGAAAACCAACACGCGTTTGATTGGTCAGATGTGGCCGCTTGCCGATCCAATGTCAAGGCTAGCTTTGATGGGCCGAAATTAGGGGCCCAACAGCCAATCAGAATTCGGCGTCTGCTGAGTGCCAGTTGCGAACGCCGCTTACAGAAGGCGTCGGAATTTCAAGACTGATGTCGGCCGGGCCTTAGACGAACACCCAAAATTTCTCTGAAACCACAGTTTGATGGAGGGAAACTTTAACACAAAGTTTTAGCATTTGAAACCTCAAGATCTCCCCATACGGTCGCCGTTTTGTTGGAAGTTGTTTAAACGTACTCGAGGTCCACCATGGGCCCGGAGTTCATATTTTAATGGCTGCCAATCGCTCCGCATGATGCATCCGTGATGACGGTGGAAAATTTTGTGGAAGAGCTGGTTTCTTCACGTATTTTTTTCCCTATTGGGATTTGGAAATTGTCTCAAGACTGCAGGAAAGATAATTGCGCCCTGTATGTAGGCACAAAGTTAAAATGGAGCGGCCATTCGCGACCTATATAGGAAAAGGTTTTCTATGGTTGTGGTAGGCGTCCCACCAAACGAAGCCAAGGAATTCTTCACAGCCGGTAATCTTTTTATGATGGTTAGCACACGCCATATCGGGTGCACGGCAAGGTTTTACTTTCACCGTTATACTGAGCCCTTGATAGTGCCAGTGGGAGAATTAGTGGGTTTATGGGCAGAACTAGTAGACAGCACAGTAGGGTGGCCAAATTCAACGGATTGGGACGGTCTTGCGGACGCGCGTAATACGCGCGGTCGGAAGTATTAGGGATATGAGCTTCGAGCAAGCCATCAGACGGGGTACAGCAGTCGCGGTACCGTCATCGCGACGCCGTACTTGAGTTCGTGGACAGCCCCATACATGAACTTCTTCGGAAGTCAGTTGGGTTTGCCAAGGTAGGTAGGATTCCCCAGGTAATCGCTACAAGTTGGGACCAGCATGGATCAAGGATATTCTCGGGGTCACTGAGGGCGCACAGCGTTTCATTGCTGTCATTCAAACGAGGCAATAAGACAGCCGTGTCTATATTTGGGGACCCAAATTAGAAAAAAGTGTCAAAATGTCTACTAGAGAGCACCATGGTATAAGTTATACTGCGGCCCGAAGTAGCAGGCGGCAAAAAGTGGTCACGGTTTCTAACTACTGCAGTGAGACGATACTGTCCTAATTCGAAAATGGTAATCGATATTCAGGACAATGCGAACGGGTGTGGGCATGTGTGATCATGACGGACCTGCATCAGTTAAATTGTGCGCAACTAGCATGGCTCGCAGCGTGCAGAGACAAGAGATCAAATAAAAACGTGAGATGTCTGCCGGTTTTGCGTGTTTGTACGATGAGGTGATCTCAGGCTGGTGCAGTTACAGCCTAATGAAAAGCTTAGAGGCTTTGCAAAACGAGCTGCCTTCGAGGCGCCATACCGCTTGTATTTAGTGAGTCGCTGGTAGTACTTACTTGCTCCGCTATCAATAAATTTTTGGATCCATAGTAGGATTGCCCGGGATAGATGCAACAACCAGGGAAAGCTGAGGCTAGCGGCACAGGCGTCCAACAGAAGTTGCCCCCATTTTAGTTTTATCCTTATTCCGTTGCAGAAGGCGGGGTATGAGGTTCAGCAAAGGGTAGGAATGTTTTTGAGAAGAGGATATGCAGTTGAAGTGGGAGTTGTCAACCGTGAGTTCTTTCGCATCGTATGAGATAGGAGTTTCGAAAAGGGCGGACGTGGTACGGAAAGATTTCGCGGTTGCAAACATAATATGTTCTATGTATTCTTAGACTTCCGCACGTGTGACAGTATACGAAGAGCTCTCCAAAAGCTTGCTTACACAAAGCAGTGTCCGTCAGTGGTGCCCACCCTCTCTATTCTTATTTAATTTTGTGATCGATGAGAAAATGAAGCAAACGCTGGAAGGGCCTCAAAACTCCGGCGTTCAAAAAGCCCCTGACGCAAACCCTGTCGATCTAGAATATGCAGACCATATCGTTGTCATCTTCAAGGAGGAGAAGGCGCAGGTGTTTTTGGATGAACTGACCAAAATTATCCAGCCCTGACACCCACAAATCGTAAAGCCGCGCAGTCTCTGAACACACCACTTACAATCCAGGGAGAGGTACTGGAAGTTATGGAGCGTTTTGCGTACCTTGGAAGTTGAAATAACTCTAATTATAGTAAGACAGATGAGTTCAATGCACGAACCCCAAAGAACGTGTGTATCAGTCTACATTGCATGCTGTTTTGTTGCGTGGCTGTGGAACTTGGCCTGTTCGAGCAGCGGAACTGAGACGTGCTCAGGTGTTAGACAACCGTTGTTTTGCAGCCATAGCTCGTGCCGTTTGGTGTCGGAGAATCAGTAACGAGGCAACTAGAAAGTGAGTTTTCGGTTGTGCAACGGGAATTATATTGAGGAATGTGTCCAAATTCAGAAGTTGCGTTGGCTAGGTCATGATTTGCGTATGCCAAACCATCGTTTGCCGAAGAGCGCTATTTTCCGTGCCTAATTCGTATTGGCAGAAGCAGAGAGGTGGCCAGCCCTTGAGCTAGCAGAGGGGTATGAAAGAGATCACGAGGCGTGTCGGTGCTGTCGGTGACACTATTAGTGCACTGGTTGTGATAGCAGTAATACACTTCAGAAGGTGTATGCACTAATAACAGTCTTTGCCGTGGTTGACAGTAGTTTACGGAAGCGAGTTCAACCATGTATAGTATAAAGACAGTAGGAAATGTGGAGCAAGTCAAAAAGGGATTTATCGTGTGTGAGAGTCCCTTGGTGAAAGTCCGGACTGCGGACAGTGTTTTCCTCGCCATATAGCTACCACACGCGTTCCATAATTGTCCGTGGACTTGTGGAGTTTGGCTGACTCCTTGCTCCCTGCGCGCGCGCCAGTCTGTGTTGTGTGGACTGTGTTGTGTCGAGTGTATTGTTTGTGTAGGTTGGCAACGTTCTGTCCTTATATACGTCGAGCGGACCGTGAAAAACAACAATGTTAAATCATATTGCGTCCTTAACGAGTTCACGGAACCTGTTGTTGGCCAAAGGTCGTATTCATTTGCACAAAGTTGCCGCGTGATTGTGAGGCAGACAAAACAAATTGTGGAGAGTAGGTGCTGGTGTGAAATTTCTTGGAGGAGTAATTAGACGGAAAGGTAACCGTTACACTACTCGTCTTCCAGGATGAAGACCGCGGGCTCCTTACTGTGCCCGGTTGGAGACGCTGCAAGCTACGGCTGCCAACGGATTCCGGCGGCGTTCTTATTGCCAGTATCCATCCAGAGTACCTGAATGAGTGTATGGAGGAAAAGTTGGATGAGGCCCAAACCTATATGACAGACATGGAATAGAGTCTCAGGATAGCCTGAAGTGGCCAGCGGCTTCCAACATGTTATATGTGTCCGAGATGTAAGAGTTTTTATATATAACCGGATGCTGAAGACCACAAAAATGTCGGTATATAAACGCAAGCAGGTTAGCTGATCGGCTTCCCATAATGGAGCCCTAGTTGTTGAAGATGCTACTGCTATTGAGTATGGGACGGTTGCGAGTTATGTTGAGGACGACCGAGCTTTCGGTTTTATTAAGCTACATGGTGTCGGTATCGGGAAGCAAAAGTGCAGTGAAGTTAAGAGTTAGTGCCCTAAGTAGACAGATTTGACACCACCCACTCACCAGACTTCCGCCACGGCTGCATCCATGAGTGCACGTTTGTGTGGTCCCTGGATCCTAGGGCTCAGGTCTATACCACTTGGTCGTACGACTGACTGGTATACATTACTCTTTAGCTTCAACTTCGCCGCGTCCACCAATGCATACTGTCGCCGAATCCCGGATTCAAATAATCGATGCACACACTGCTCCCTCATCATCGCAAATGGGACTAATTGAGCAATTTGTAAGTTTACCTATATAGCAGTACGACTTCAGCTTCGGCGTGGACACCAACCGGGAATTGTGGACAATGGGATTTATTAAGCGCTTGGTGAGTTAGCCACTACAACTTTGTTTAATAATGTGTTTTCAATTATACTGTGCAAGATGTACACGAATTGCAATTGCTTATACATTCTTCCTTTCAGAAACCCTGTCGAGTAAAAACGGCTTCCTGGAACTGAGAACTGAAATGACTACATACTACGTGTGTACCGATGCAACCAGTAAATAGAAGCATAATTCGCCAAGGGTGTTTGTGTATTTTTTTTGACATGAGCTTGGCAGACAGACGGCATGTAGGCACATGAAGGACCGCCGTTGGTCGATGGGTTCGGCTATTATGTATACTTAAGGCCTCGTAATCAGCCGTATGCATGGGTACGGGCCGGGCAGTTAATACAAGTAGCCAAAGTGAGCGACAAAGCGAAAACTTATGAGTATTACGGGCCGTCGTTGGCCGTCGGAGCGGGTCACCGTGCATAGGTAAGGCCTCATAATCTGCGCCGCACACTGACACGGGCCTAGCAGTTACGATAAGTCGTCGAGACGAGTGACAACGGCTACCGTTATCACGGCGACCATCAATGGATGCTCTTAGTTGGTATCATTTTATTTGCACTTTTTGAAGTATTCCACCTACGGACCGTCATATTCCTAATGAAAATGATATCGTTGTGTTGGTAGTTCATCTGCAGTTATCTCGTGATGCCGCATTATCCACAGGCTAATTATGCATATCTGGGAAAGGGGATCATCCACTGAGGTGGCCCTCGCATCGCCACTGCACAATTCATGCAGTCGTCTAACACCGTTATACTCAATGGAAGGCAAGCTCCATGGGAAAGTGTGTTGTGTCGAAGTTCGCAGAACAAACTCATCTCATTTGTTAAATATGAGGAGTATAAAGCAAACGAACGTCAGTGACCGATTTTCCTGGATGGAATTTGCATCGGATATTGTGCAGATGTTCTCTCACCCCTAAAGAAAACCGGAGAAAGCCAAAATATGCTAAAGTGTGAGTTCCTGATTTATCTCTCGTAAGCCGGTAACACAGTGCCAATCATTGATTAACTGTGACCTTGAAACTTCGCTCACCTAAACAAAATGTCATGAGCAACATACCTCCAATAGGTTCAAACGGATTAGACTAACTCCCCGTAAAAGTCACAACTTCAAAACTCTGTAGCTTCGGCGAAAGTAGTTTGGCTGTGCTTCTAGTAAGCGGCCTGTTGTCGCTGCATACACTTAAACAGAACGTACACTACACTGTTTTTTTGACGTGGTTTTGGACGTTTGATACACTTATTGCACACTTGATCGCCCATTTACTGAAAACGCTACCTTAAGAGGAATCCGGCGCTTTAGCGGCCAGCGTTCGCCACCGTAGTTGCCAGTTGCTGGTAAGGCCTTTCTGGCAGTAATAAGATAGGTTGATCTTGACGGTAATATCTGATGTTCGTATGTTCAGGTCAGCTGCCTAGAACAAGCATTTTTAAAGCCGAGGGCGTACCCACTTTAGCTCGCTCCCATTCAACGCTCAGCCAATCCCTGCATTCAGAAAGACCGTGGATCTCCAGCAGATCTTGAGCCAGATCAGTTCAGCATTGCTGAGTTACTGAGATTCGTTGCTGTTTGTCTGTAGCTGGATTGGACCTGCCCCGGTTGTCACTTGTCTGGCAACACGAGGGAATACAAGCGAATGACAACAGTCCCCTCGTATGCTTTAAAAAATTATATGCATGAGGTAGCCTGAAGGTACTGTGACAGGCTCACGGCTAACATCGATTTGCAAGGAGTTGCCACCTTCGTCTTGGTTGGGTTGCGCCACCCCAAGTCCACTTCATCATCCAGACATAACGCACAAGTTATTCCCTCTTGTTCTCTGAAGCAATCATATACACATAAAACGTAAATTCCTCAGTATTTCCTGATTACCAGCAGTCAAAGATAGCGCCCACTGGCTGCTTTTGTCATGCACCATTGGCTTCTTGGAGCTGACAGCAGTGACTAGGTGAGTGGCCACTCATACTCTTACCTCTCTGTTGGGTTGAAATAATAGATTCCAGTTAAACTACGGTTCTTATCCATTAGCT
>SJOL01006453.1:567354-578276 GCA_004794785.1 Opisthorchis felineus | reverse complement strand
TTTTTTTTGTCAGTTAGAGTTAGGCCGAGAGCACCAATAGCTAGACAGAGCTGATAGAGTAATCCGGGGTAGTGACTTTACTAGAACGAGGTATAATCAGGATATTTTTCTTGCCCACTAACTGTATCGTCGCTAGACTCAAATGCGCATTGGACCCGATTCATAGAGGAGGTCGGGAGGTAGTTGGGTATTAAGTAAGGCGGCAGCAGTTTCACAGGTAAGGAATTTGTCCACGGACTGAGAAAAAGTATAATGATGCGTGATGTTTCGCAGCCGCTCAGGAAGGCTGTTCCAGATGCGAGCATAGTAAACTAGAAAGAAGTAGTGGCGTAGGTTATTACGAGCTGGAGGACACATTAAGAGGTTGCAGGAGTTACGGAGTCTGTAGCGAGGACGAGAGTTTACGCTTGGTCTAGCCTCTGCTATAAAGGCGTTTTTGTGCAGCAGACGGTGTGAGAGAGTTAGATTCATCTTAAACCGTCTGAGCCATAATGGTTCAAGGCATAAGTTTTGACAGCGGGAGCGGTAAGAGAGAGGGTCGGATCGAGGAAACAGCTTTTTCTTGAATGAGCGTTGGACGCTTTCAATTGCGAGTCTACAACTTTGGGTGAAAAGGGAGGAGAATGGGGGACAGAATTTCACGATTGGTAATACGCATAGCTTAAAAATTGCAGCCATTTTGTCTGGAAGGTGAAAGGAGCGTAATATTAAAAAAACTGAGTCTGCGTGCTCGAGCAACTTGGAACTGCGCCTGGTGGGAAAAGTTAAACGTACGGGAGTAGCTGAGGCCGAGATCTTTGATTTCCGTGAAACGAGGGATGGGGTTTCCAATAATTGTGAAGGCATCGGTCGGGAGGGAGCGGCGGCAGGAAGTTTTGCAGGATTTCGTGAAGGAGACGTTTAAGCCAGAGTCGCTTGACCAGCGAGTCAATGAACCTAAGTCTTGCTTAATCTGGTGAAAGGTAAGCGCTTGTGCAGTGGGATGAAATGTGTACGCGATTTTTATATCGTCCGCGAAGAGGAAGACCTTACCGTGGGATATGGCGCCGAAGACGTCGTTGATCTACAGTAAGAAGAGAATGAGGCCCAGCACACTTCCTTGAATGGCTCCACTGGTGATCGATAGTGGAGATGATTGTATGTCCCCGATTTGTGTTATTTGGTTTCTGTCAGATAGGTAGGGGGAGAACCACTGAAACAAGGTTCCGATGATGCCAACGGTACTATGTTTATGTAGCAGGGATGCATGGGGTTCTGGTCAAGGGCTTTTTGAATGTCCAGGTAAACTGTTACAGTGGAGTATCCAGCGTCGTAGGCTGCAGTGATGGTCTCGAAGAAGTGAAGCTTGCAGATACTGACGGATTTTTGAGACAGGATCCCATACTGTTGGTTCAGTTATGGCATTAGTGGCCAGGAGGAACTTGGTTAATTGACCTTTGACCAGACTTTTAAGGGTTCTCATTAGGAGGGAGGTAGGGTGGGTTCCCCTGTAGTTGGAAGGAGTTTGTCTTGATCCGGATTTGAATTGCTGGTGGATTATAGAGTTCTTCCAATGGGAGGGGATGATTCTATGGATTAAAGAGTGGGTAAAAAGATTTAATACAAATATTCCAATATCTTGGCCGCTCCGTCTCAGAACACGGGGTGGAAGGCTGTCGGCCACTGGCACAACAGAGTCCTTAATCTTTAGAAGAAGGGAAGAAACATCGGCTAGGGAGATGGTTACGTTACTGAGCGTCGGGTGGTTACTCTGAACGTTGAGAGTTTGAAGATATGCAGCAGTGGGTATGGGTTTGGAGTTGGAAGGAATGGATAGGTAGCAGCTGGCGAAGTAAGCGTTCAGATGGTCTGCTATAGTGACAGGATCAGTGATGGGGCCATTATCTGTGAAACATGAACAAGCACTTGAGTAGTTGTTTGGGGTGCAACGCCTACGGAGTGGAGCTGGAGGATGCCTGCGTTGCACTTTCTGTGGTTGTGGGGTTCTCGGAGCTTTTCCAGACGTCGAGGTCGGTGCCTGTGGTTGATCTCTTAGTATAGTTCGCAGCTTGTCTCCGCACAGCTGTCCCAATCCAGCTTAGAACTTGTGAATTGGTTGTGGAATTCACCGCTGTGTCTTTGTCGTCAGGTAAGAAAATAAGCTATGATAATTCCCACGTACGTTAGATTCTGCGTCCACGCGAGGTTTGTCTCCCCGCTGGTAGCAATTTCGTGGATAGTCGACGGGTCTCCGGCGGTTGAGTTAAACCTGCAATCCGAAGGCTCGGCCGGCTGTGTCGACGTGCTTTTAAGGATATAAACCTACAACTATCATCGTGTTTGCCATACTTTTGTGCTGGGCTGAACTGTTGCCACGCCTCCTCTCTAGGACTGTTGTGGCCCAGTTTTTGCACCTCTAGAAGGTGATCCCCGGATATGCGCTTAATATCTGGGTAGGCCTTTAGAGTGCCAACAGTCCGTGTCAAAATCCTTTGTACGGCAGTTGGCGAGAAAAAAGTGACTAGAATCACAAACGTTCACTTGCTTCCCTTTCCGCATAACCACTCTGCGTAAAGAGCTTCATTTTTAGGCTTTGTGACGAGCTCACTAAAGAACGACTGTGCTAGTTTTTTGGCGTACTTGTTCTGAATAACGATCACCAGATGATAAGCCTACTCTCCCTCATGCGCCTGTTCACTAGAAACGCCGTGGTGGTCTTCACTGCCGCATTAGAAAGCTGAATAACCTTTTCAGCCAACGGACTCAGAATAGGTAGCGCAAGATACTCGTTCAAAGAGGAAATTTTGTAATCACCTTTCGTCCAGACCACTTGGTTTTTTGTTTTTATGTCTCCCAGGGCGCTGGAAAGAAGTGTCGGTTTTTCGCGAACATTCGCGCCAGTCTCTTCCACTCAGGAGTGGAGACTTGGTTTCGTTTTTGATAGCTGTCTTGTTCGTTGTGGAATGCGTCGCACCCCCAAGGTAGAGGCAGCTGGCGCAGGCAAACTGGCCAGGGGAGTTAAATAACTGGCTTATCTGATCGTCCCGCGAAACCGTACATTAAAAACGCCACCAGGCCTGGCAGGCGTGACACTGCATTCCATGACTAACATTTGATAGACATCCATTTCGTCCACATCTGTTGTGGTCCACCGACAGCTGTATAGGGGAGCAGCTTGAAATAACCTGGCTCATATGTGAAAGTGAGTGCACCGCAGAAATGAAATACAGTGTGACAAAAGATTTTACGCACAGGCAATGTTAGAGTGAGAAATGCAATATAATGACAGGTGTGAGCTCTGTAAATAGATTAGACAGCGAAAGACTTCTTTCACAAATTTACGCGAGCAAAAAAGGAAACCAACTTCGAACGTACTGCGCTCAGTCCAGCTTGTATCTCGTTGTCCGCACACCCCTACAGTCTGCCCTGCCACCCAAACGTTTTTTCTGTACCCATCACGGTATGTCCAAGAACTTTATTATCATTTGTCATTGATTTGTTCTACCTCGTCCGCCAATTTGAGTACCCCTGATTTCCCCGTCTTTTACCCATTCCATAATGACATATCTGGGCTTACCAACTTTGTACTAGCTCCCGATCCCGGTCGTGATATTTCTGCCCTTCCAATTAACACCCGCTCTCTCTAACCTAAACTATGTTACACTTAAGCTATATCCATTGTGGTTTGTCCATCCTTCGTATGCATCACTGAAACGTGACTCTCTCCTAGCACGCCTGATACCCTTAGCTCCCTTCGGGATCATCATCTCTCATTCTGACTGTTCCCACGCCGCTCTGATGGCTTCCCCATATACTCTACAGCCGAGCTGGATGTCTTTCCTATTGCCATTCCACTACTGGCCGACACTCCGGAAATTGTTTGGCTTTGTCAGTCAGTCCAACCCGCCGCTCATCCTCGGATATTTTTTTCATGCCCTCTCTACGGCCCACAAGCTCGTTTAGTCAACCGTCTGTGCTTCTTTCCTACGTCGAAGCTCCACCTTACCCGAACAAATTAACTATTGGTAAGAGTTGCTGGCCTCAACACAAATCCCCTATGCGCCTTTCGCATCTGCCGGTCCAGCTTGATGTCAAGGGCTAACCTCACGTTGAGAGACACCTCATACATGGTCACCACACTTTGGATATTGCTCTTGTCTGGTAGCTGATGCACAAGCCACATTTATGACTTCAAGGTGTTTTCCATCTTGCAGATCTGGTATCATGCACGGGGGACAAAATTCTCGTTCGGCGGTCGAGTACGCTTCACAGGGAGGAGCACCATGGTGCGTTCGTGTACCCGCAACTCCTCTGGTAGCACGATGGCATCGTCTATTGACGTTGGGAATAAACATCATTATCATTATCGTTAGCATGGTTCTGCGCCTGGCCTTTAATTCAGGGAACCCATAAAAGAGCACAGTTGTTGTCTGTCTGTAGCTGTTGCTTTGGACTGTTCCTGAGTGTCACTGGTTTGGCAACGCTTTACACCACAGCCGATGAAAATCTGACCTGTTATCTGTAAAAATTATATATATAGACGAGATACCCTGATTATACTTTGCGGCGCCCATGGCTTGCATCGATACGCAAAGCTGTGGCCACCCTTGTCTTAGTTGGGGTTGCGCGGCATCAAAGCCCATTTCTTCAGCCAAACACAACGCACACACGCCTCTCTGTTGCTGCCCGGAGTAGTCGCATACAATAAATAAATATATAAAAACACAGTGAAGTAAGTAATTCTTCACATATAGCATCCAGGGCTAGTGCCTGTGGGCTTCTTCGCCACGCACCACTAGTTGATTGAAGCTCATAGCAATGCTCTGGGGACTGATGGCCCTTTCTCTTTCATTCACTATCCATCCAAGATTATGGTAGTGTCCAAACCACGTAGCGAATTGCTAACAAACGAGTCCGTCATTTTGGAGGTTCTATCGTCATCACTACTCACGTGTTTGCTGTCCCTTATCCCGCCACCTATCTGCAGAAGTATGCTGTTTTTCCTGTGCTCCCCGTACTAAACCAGCATCGTACTTGCAGTCACGACCCTAACTGTGACAGGCTCTAAGTTCTTATTTTTTCTTTTGATGGACTTCATCTTACCTGATATCCCCTCAAACTCACCAGGCCTTACTGATCTTGTCCCATTCCCTTCTCTTCTTGAGGTCCGAAGTGTCGTGTATGGTCGGTATGCACTCCAAATGGTCTGTGGTTTGCATCTAAATGGACCTCCAATCAAAATAAAACTGCCTGTAATCCTGCATCGGTTTTATTCTACCTCAATGTAGCTCTATTGCCAGCCGAAAAACCCGCTGCCCACAGAATCGCACATCCCCAGTCCGAACATCCCAAAATTGACGTCCGTTATGAGGCTGTCCAGAAAGCGAAGTATGTCAGTGCAATGATGGCATGGCACTACCATACCCAATCTGATATGACGCCCTCAACTATCTCCCTCGTACTCTTTACTGTGCCTTCTCGCCCACTCGTTCCTTTGCCTACAAGTATGGACAAATTGTTTACTTGGCCCCAGCCGCCTCCGAGATGAGTTCGATCTAACCCGCTGAACTACTCTTTCTGAGCTAATCAACCCAGTTTTGCTATTTCGGTGTGCCCCTTACACATGTTCAACGATTCAACTTACGATGCCCGTTTGTCCCTGTGCATTAGCACTACCTCTCTTTCGCAAAAAACTTTCACACCCGACGTTCCCTTGACAATATCATCAGTGAGTCTACCCAGTTTCAGTGTAAACCATGTCTATGAGACGAATCTTCCTCTCTTTAAATTTCCCCATCTCCTCGCCTCCACTTGTGCTTTTCGTGCCCCTGGCCATTTACTCAACCGCTCAAGGTCGCTCAAGACCAGAAAGGTTTTTCAGTTCTAGGTCAAGTCAACTGGTTTCATCATTGATCTAGTCGTACTTCATGCAAAAGCCGCAATTATGACTGCTTGGTGGCACGTAATTTTGTAGATTTGGTAGCGTGCACGAAGGATGAAAACCTCGTATATTGGTCGGTACGTCCTGTAGGGGGGTTGCCCCGTTTTGTTGCACTATTGTGCGCTCGTATACTCTGTACTTCTCCAGTAGCACTGGTGCTTCACCCACCGCCGGTGGTTCTGAGCCTGGCCTTTAATTCAGGAAATCCAAAAAACAGCATCGTTGTTTTTTGTTTGTTGCTGCTTGGTTGGACTCGTCCCGGTTGTGTCATTTACCTCTCAACGCTATAAACCACAGGGGTGACAGAAAGCTGAAATTTCGTCTGTTAAAAAATTCGTTGAAAAAACAGATGGGATAGCCTGAAGGTACTTTACGACGCCCACGGCTTACATAGACGTGAAAAGCTGTAGCTGCTTTCGTCATAACTGAGGTTGCACCGCACCAAAGCCCACTTCGTCAACCAAGCAAAACACTTACCTACTGCTCTCAGGAGTAGGCACATGCAATATATATATCCACTGAGCTTCCTAACCCTCCTTTACCAGCATACAACACTGGCGCCTAAAGGCTTTTTTGCCATGCACCACCTGTTGATTTGAGTTGATAGCAGTCTTCGGGGAATGGAGACCATTTTTTTACGTTCAATATCTCCTAGATTGTAGAACCGTCCAGCTCATGTAATAAATTCCAGATGAACCAGTCCATCATCTCGGAAGCTCTACTCGCGTCAGTCCTTATATTTTTGACTTTTCCAACCACACCACCTCTCTGCGTACTTATACGGGCTTGCTCTAGATCTCTTGTACTATAATAGCATATATTAGCAAAACCCCGTGGTTGCCCTCTAGTCTGCTAGGTACAAATCCTATCTCTTTTAACCACTTGTTGTCACCACCCTAATTGTGGTGAAAGTTAAGATTTTTCTCTCGCTGTTAGCGGACTTTGTCGTTTCCGATGCCTCCTCAAACTCACTATGTCTTACTGATCTCATCCCATTCCCTCGTCTTCACAAGCTTTGAGCTTCGGCGATACCTGGTTCGGACGCCTTGTTTTGCCGTTATCCAGTCCGCCTGGCCTGTGATTCACATTCACAGTGATCCAAAAACGGACCAGAAAAATACCTGCGATCTCACATTGGCTTCGTTCTATCTCTGCGGATTCCCCAACCCAAAATATCCCGCTGCTCACAGACCTGCCCAGCCCAGTCCAATCACCTCAAACGTGATTCTTCAGAAACCAAAGTATATCAAAGCAATGATGGCACGGCACTGCCATATCCAGTTTGAAAGCACACCCGCAACCATTCCCTTCTCACTGCCGACTGGACCCTCTCGTCCACTTGTTCCCTTATCTGCAAATTTGAACATTCTTCATCTGGCCCCAGCCGCATACAGAACCTGTTCATTCGAGTCTGCTGAACCTTTCGCTTGAATTTAACCATCTTGGTGGACTTTCAGTTTGCGCTCTCCACAAGTTCAATCATCTTCTTTACAGTCCGCGTTCCGTCTTGTGTGATAGCGCCAACACACTCTCCCAAGGTACTTGTACACCCGGCTCGACTACAACAGTGACACCAGTGAGTTTCTACAATTTCACTGTACACCATGCTTCTGAGATTCCTGCTACTACGTATCCTTATTGCTAATTTTTCCACTTCAACTTCCCCACTTACGCTTTTCGTGACCCTGGCTATTAGCCCAACAGTCCAAAACCACGAGGCCTTAGCGGTGGTTTTAGGTTTTAGTTCAAATTCACCAGCCGGATCACACCAATTCTGCTGCATCACCAGATCCATTGTTCTGGTTCCTCATTTTTTTTCTCAATTTGCAGTTTTCTTGTTTCGTTTCAGGCGGAATGCCTCTTTTTGCCCTCTTTTGTTTTGTTTTTACCCGCCACCTTCAAATCTTAACGATCTGACCTTGCCTCAGCTTTATATGTTCGCAAAAGAAAAAAAGCAGTCGTGCTTTCCTGACCTTGCCGGTCCAGGTGTGACCGCATCTACATCGGATAGTACTCACTGTCTGTGAAGCCGATCCTTTCCTGTGCAATCCTTAGTACCCGCAAGTCTCACCAGTCATGCATTATTCTGGCTGTAACATTATGACCATGCCTGACGGCAGGCCACACACATGTTGGAGAATAAACATTACCATTAATCTATTTTTTGGTTTCCGCAATCTATGATTACTTATCACATTTTGAGCCTGTCTATTTGGTCTTGCCTCCGCCCGTTATATCGTTGTCCGCCACGTTCAGGTTGTAACGGCTGATCTTGCTTAATTTGGTGTGCTCCATACAATTAGGGAAATAAACCTATTGTTTTTAATATTATTAACGGTTGCCCAAGTCCCTCTTCTGCATTCAGCCCGAAGTGCCCTGATAATGGCCATCATGTTACTTATGGCTGGACGAGTACTTATCCTTCTCTTGCTCCCCCTTAGGCTCTACAATCCCCTCACCTGGCATCCTTGTAATCATGCAATCTTGTTGGGACCAGTAGTTTGCCTCCGATGACACCAAAAGCGTGACCACCATTTTTTACGGCCATATACTAACTTTCTTATGTCTAGTCGCTCCCACACGAGCTTCTCGTGTTTTTGGTTGTCAAACAGCCAGATACGTAGCTGTTCTGGACGATAAACATCGGAAGTACCGTGGGCCTTTCCATGAAACCCGTGACTTGTCCCTCCTTAGTCTTATTAGTAAACTTACGGCTGAGATTACCACTGGCAAACCAGCCCTTGAAAAGCGCAATGAACCTATCACTGTAGCTTATTTTCTCCGAACCAAGAGGCTGGGGCGCTTCTTTCTTAGCCGTCCATTCTCTGAGCTGTCTGCAATTCAAAGTGATGTGTGCCCTCATCTGCAGCCTCTTTCTGATCCTGCTGATATCGTAGAATCCCTAAGCTCCCACACCGGGCACTGCTATACACCCTCTGCATCGGGTCATTTTACCCACTGCTCCCTAACTAGCCCCGTGATGACCAAATCTGTTGGTGAACTAGACCCTACCCTCTGCAAACGGCCATTTACTTTACCCGAATTCGCTTCCTCACTCGACCGCCATAGAGACTCCTATTTTTTAGGCACCAAGGATATCCTCTTGTTCATCCTAAAAGCTGATGGGCCGGATATCCCCACCCACATCCTCAGTCTCTTATATACCTCCATTATCAATGGTGAAGTTCCAAGTCAGTGGAAGCACTCCACCATCGTCCCGCATTATAAGTCATGCCCATCAACTGCTCCAACTGGCTATCGCGGCATCCAGCATACTTGCCGGCACTCCCGTACCCTAGAACGCCTCATTATAATTCCTCTCATGGATTACACGCTTACAACTAGAAACCTTAGCAACCGACACTATGGGTTCCTGGCCCGGCGGTATGTTAACACATGCCACGTCGA
Source organism: Opisthorchis felineus (assembly GCA_004794785.1). Lineage (NCBI taxonomy): Eukaryota > Metazoa > Platyhelminthes > Trematoda > Opisthorchiida > Opisthorchiidae > Opisthorchis > Opisthorchis felineus. The sequence goes on along the minus strand of SJOL01006453.1, from coordinate 568,948 downwards.
ATACAATGCCGGACAGTGTATCATTTTTATCCACTTTGGTAGCGGTAGGGCGTTTGATCAGGTTTCACACAACCTCCTCCAGAAAATTTCGGTCTACAGGTGCTACTGACCTGCTTCTGTGTTGGTTAGTCCCTTACTTTAGTGGAAACACCCAGGTTACCAAAATCGGGGTCTTTCCTCATCACCATCACCAGCGGAGCTACTGAGCTACTGAAGCCAGCGTGTCTAGCACACTACTGTTCTTTTTGTACGTCTGTGATGACACTGACTCCATCACCCATGGGGTAACTTTTCATTTTTTGACGATACTAAGATGGCATGAACAATCCAGGCCAGTAGCTCTACCTTTACTTTGTCTACCATTTAGTCTGCTCCGGATTCTCCATTCCTCTGGTTCTCTAATTTTAATCGTTCTTCGCCGTTCCAAAATGATATGCTCTCTCGTGTCGATTCCAGCTTCCTTCTAGGAGGCTTGTTTTTATTGGACACTCGAGCCCTAATCTTCCCGAAGTGAGAGCAAGGTCTAAGGTAGTCCTGCACCTTTAGCTTTTCCCAAAATGCGTGGTACAGATTGGCAAAAGACCGCAAGCTCTGCGCTTTCATTCGGGGCTCGTCTAACTGCAAACCACGTTTAGTTGCCGTTTTTAGGCTGTTTGTAAGACCTATTATGGAATTTAGCCCTGAATTCGCCCCACAGTAATCACAGGAACGCTGGACTGCTGTGGAGAATGTGCAGCGCTCATTTATTGAATCTTTATCTCCGGCGTCATTTGCACTACCATATAGTCTTTGCTGCAAGTCACTTGGACTGGAGTCTTCGTGACCGAGGCACACTAGGCTGATTCTAGGCCTCTTGCATGGCCTGATCTACCGACAAGCCTACACAGCTAGCTCCCACCCGAGTTTCTTCCGCCTTCCCCATAATATGCAGAACTCCAAATTTTTTCTGCCGTTATCAACCTGTCGACCTGACCTCTTTAGCCTGTATTCCAAACCTCCCATATCCGTGCATGTGTATTCACCAGCATGGACCCTCTGGTCTTCACGAACACACGAAGCTGCTTTCCTATCGAGCGTTTCCGGCCAGTAATCACTATTTTGCCTATATCTTCTGTAGGAGTTCCACTTGTTGGGGCTGCACCTGCAATTGTTCCCTGAAGTGCAGATATGTTGCTGGAAGCGCTTGCCATCATAAGCATTTTCGTGCACACCTCAAATGACCCCGCTATTTTTCTTCTCCTTTGGCCTTAAGCTTCTGCGTCCAGACGACTAATGCCTCATTTCTTCAAGCCGGGTTCTATCGTTGTTCTACTCTGTCAGCCCTGTTTCGTCAAGATTTAACTTATATTAAACAAAACGAAGGAAAAACGTTTCGCTCTTGAGAGTCATGCTACAGTCTCTGATCACGCGCAGCGCAGTGGACGAAATCCTTGTTTCATTTAGTCGCATACACATAATATTCTGGTGCGCTTCCGCAAAACATGTTGACACTAACGCTTCGTCGTCGCTCGGCTATAGTGAACACGCTCCGAACATACCCATTCTTTTTCCATAGCCGAAGTGAGAGCTGCGATTTCGTTTGCCTCTGCGACCT